>WNGS01058591.1:6939-62915 GCA_020271785.1 Procambarus virginalis
GCGGTGCTCTAGTCGCAAGGGGGTTCACCTGGCAGATGGCGCGCGGTGCTCTAGTCGCTGGGGGTTCCCCTGGCTAGATGGTGCACGTCCCTCTAGTCCTCATTTACCCTACTGTAGTGCATTACATAATTTATCAATATTGTGCAGCGTGTGATCCCCGCCTGGTTGGATACTGTTACCTAGGTAGTTTTCATGTGTCCGGACACTGGCAATAAGGTGGTATTATTTATTTAACTTAAGAGATATTTATTTTTAAATGTTGTCACATTAAGGGCTACATCTTCCTTTCTTCTGACATATAGATTTTTAAGATTAATTAAAATATATGGAAACTAATTATACAATTTATTGGCTGGTGTGCAGGGCTTCACACTCTCAGAGCTAGCCATCAAGTAACTATCAAAACGCATATATCTTCGTTTTCACTTCAGTTATATTTATGACAAAGGATTTTAAATGTAGCCTATATTTCTACCTTTGTGATGACATAAATACTTTCATTAATTACAATATCTAGATCAAACTAACATTGATTTTCAAAAGGTTGTATATTTTCCATCAATGGAGAGCATCAGCCAAGAAGCCTTCTTTAAAATATGAATTTCTTTCCTCACCCAATAAGATCTAATCTCTGAATAAAACGTAAAAAACGACTTGATTGTAACCTATCCACCGCTGCCCATTCGATGGGGGGAGAGGGGGTTATGTGTAGGATAAACATATCAATTGTGACACTATAGCCCTCCATATATGTCAGTTGCTTAAATTATAAACTGTACTTGTGGTCGGTCTCGAGCCCATTGTTGATGTGACAATGTGTATTGACTTTTGTAACTAGCTTATCAAGATTATAACTTGCTTGGCTATATGAATTGTGGGGCTCATTCCCTGAGCCCATTTTGTGCCTCTGTAACACTCCACTATCGCCCATAGAATGGGTATGGGGTGCATAATAAATGAACTAAACTAAGCTGTGCCTTTTTGATAACATATAAAATTATAAGCTTTATTTGTGAATCTTAATTAATTAAACAATATATCACAGAGCCTGTAGGGTTCGGTGAGATGAGCGAAGAGACATGGGATATTTTACATCAGTACAGTACATGGTAGTTTAAGTAGTGGACGCATGTCAACGAATAACGATTATATATAACAAACTATTGTCCTATGAAGTCGATTTAACTTCCAAACATATATTTTTATATAAATGTTAAATGTTTTCTGGCTAGTTATGTTAGATTTTATTAAAAATATGTATTCTACTTGTTAACATTATAATTTAAATTTGTGATAATTTGTGCAGAGAAGTGCGACAACTGGATATGCCAACAAACACTTTCCAAACAACGATATATCTTGGATAAGTCGCTCCACAACATTGACGCTTGGACCATCGACTTCATTTGATGCTACTTATTTCATAATGAAATTATATTAGTTTGGAGTAAATATATGTTTTCTCATGTTCTGCATTCAGCACCCATATTATAGTGAGTAAATATGCCATATTACTTCATTACTTAAATAATGCTAGGAGGGTTTGAGTAGCTTTGGGTCTTTAGTGGACAGAATCTCCAATAGATGGGGCGAGAGTCGCCCCATCTCTCTCGCCCGAGCAAGAGTCGAAACTAATTTTAAAATTGATATATCTTTGTCCTCAAACATGATATATTTTATTTGGTGCACTCATAATAATGTTCATATCTCGGTCTTTCTGGAGGCATATAAAACTTTAGGCTTTATTAGCGTATCTTTGCTAATTATACAATATATCGGCAAGTGCATAGGCGTCTGCACTCCATACCCGACAAGCTACTGAGCGCTACTATAAAAACATATGTATTTTCACTTGAGCTATAAATAAGTCTATTGTAATGTATTAAAATGAAGCTCATATTTCTATCTTGCTTAAGACATGTATAACATTAGTGTTTATTAACGAATTTACGTGAAATAAACATTGATCTGAGAGAGAGTTGCTCTGTCGTTCAGTCTGTACAGCTTATATTTCTATCTTTCTTGTGATATATAAAAACTCTTATGTTTATTAAGGAATCTGCGTGAAATAGGCATGGTTCTGAGATGAATGCTGCGGTTTTCGAGCTTGACGAGCGATGAAAACTGCCCCTTTTATACAACTACAAATATCTTCGGTTTTACTAAAAATATTTGTCTGGTAGACGTTCTACAGATAGATCGCGTTTTTGTCTTTCTTCTGATTAATAAAAAATTTTGGTTTAATAAGACATCAAGATGTTTTCAACAATATGCTTTCAGCGTTCGTCTTTTCCAACATGGGCGACCCTTTTGGAAACGCGATACTTGGGTTAACCCATCCCATAGTTGGGTCTGTTTCCATTATGGTTCGGAACATTTGTTACTTTTAAAATGCTAAGCTAACCTACATACCTAAATACATAGATAAACAGATTTACGTATGCCCTACATAAAGTGTTCGAAGTGTCATGAATGTGCATTTACAAAGGTGAAATGCAATTCTGATCAGCTTCCATATGTACTTTATACACATGCATATACATACACACACACACATATACATATGTACATGCATATATATACACACACATGCATTCACATACATTTGTCTCTTTTACTCTGACAGGGTGAGATAGCTGACAGAGAGACTAGTGTGCAAATAAGCACTTAATCACTGAAGGTGATTAAGGTGCTTTTACAAGCTCAGGTGATATAGTTACATCACATACATACATTGTATAAATGATACATTACATGGTCAATCTTGGATACAAGTCCAATATATCATCAAGTGTTCCAGTACTCATATAGTAATTACACAGTTCAGCATACCTCAGCCCAGGAGGGCGAAAGTCAGACAATATGAGACATTCTTCAATATAATGTTCAAGAGAGTGCATGTTTTCTCTTTCACAAAGTTGACACATTGTGTACTCAAATCAAATGTCAAATCAAATGTTTATTTAGGTACTCGACATTTGAGTTTTGAGAAAGCTGCCAGATACGTCTATAACCCAGGCGAATTCTGGCCACTATAACATCACATTGCCGGGTTCTTGTTCTATTAGTCCCATATGTGAATGTCTCCTCACGATATCTATCATAATATTTAATGCTACAACTTTCAGGTCTTTGTGAATTTGTTAAGTTGGTGAGATCTTCATTAGATATTTGTTTAAGTATTCTCTTTGTCACTGCTAATGAAACACCCATATAAATTTCTACCACTGGTTTTCTACAGGTTGTCTTTGCAAGCATATCAACAGTGTCATACCTCGAGATGCCAACATGTGATGGTATCCATAGGAATTTAATTTCAAATCTGTTTTCTTTAGCAGCTAAAATATTCATTCGAATATCACTGACTATTTTATGGGTGTCTCTGCTATGTGCGTTCAATGCCAGGAGTGCACTCTGCGATAGTGGGCGGTAGTGGACCCCCTACCGACCCTGTGGGCGGCAGTGGACCCTATATACTAATCCTGTGTGCGATACTGGACCCTATACTCATCCTGTGGGCGGCAATGGACGCCATACACATCAAGTGGGTGTTATTGGACCACATACCCATTCTATGGGTGGATGTGATTCCCATACCCGTCCTGCGGGTGGATGTGACCCCCCATACCCATCCTGTGGGTGTTATTGGACCCCTTACTCACCTAACAGGTGGTAGTGGACAATATACCCATCCTATAGTTGCTATAGTAGACACCATACTATCTTGTTTGGCGTAGTTTACCCCATAGACATTCCAACGTAACATCGTTTTCTGTTAGCGTTCCTAAAAAACATTCTTTAAATATTTTTAAAGCACAGACTATGGTATATAATATTGATTGGTGAAGCACTGTTATTCTATGTAATAATTTATAGTGCTTATTATAATTTACTAAGAACAACTAATATTTCTCAAAACAAAACTACGAGCCTTCAATAGGATGTAGCTGATCTGTAATATTCTAAGAGCATGGACAATAGTAGGTAAATTTCACAACCCATGTGGGTCCTGAAAACTACAATTTCGTTATAATTGAACCAATCACGACTATTCTGCTATCTACGTTGATGGACGGGTACTGTGAGACGTAAATTGGTACATGAGGAAGAGTTTGGGCCTTGGTAAAAAAGGTAACTGGGAATATATCACATATGTACTAAATCACATTCAACATATAGACTTTAAGCATTAAGCCATATATTGCTGTCTTGTGTGAGGACGGGTTGTATCTGACAATTTTATTCTCTATTTCTCAAATTTGCTGTTGCTCTCAAACCTTATACTAGTAGGGTCTGCTGGTATTTTGTCCACCACAATGACAGATGACCTGCCTAAACGTACTGATGGTTGTACCACCTCATAGACTTGGTCCTGTATCGTTGGAAACCTGAGATATTGATTGTCATCTGGGCTACAGGCCTTATTGTAGTTCATCTGCCAACTTTTTAGTGACATATGTTCTCTGGGATCCTTGGTCAACAATCCACGGCTTGGCCCTCTTATTCTGGATGGTAATTTGGGCAGTATGCAAAGTCGTATTACCTTTAGACTTTGCCGATTGGACACTCGTTGTTTGTTGCACTTTGCAGTACTGTACTGTGGTGGAAATGCTATTTTCCACTTTGGGGTTTGGAGACTTTGTTTTGGTGTCTCTGCACAATACTGCATGGTGCTGACCCTGTTACNAACCACATACTCATCCTGTGAGTCTTAGTTTACTGTGCCCCCCATATTCATCACGTCACTCAGGGGTCCGTGTAATTACCCAAAGCTAATTACCCCGAGGACCAGGCCTCCTCCGGTTGTAGTTTAGTCCACCAGGCTACTTGATGCAGCTGTCATTAACACATATTTCATTTATATGTGGATAACTAATCAATCATTGACTTTAACATTAGTAGCCCAACGTCTGTAAGGATGATGAGTTGATTTATGAGATCAGTCAAAACTAACTAGCCTAATTTGCTACTTTTTTATTTATTTATTTTATTTATATATACAAGAGTTCTTACATTCTTGTAAAGTCACTACCACGCATAGCGTTTCGGGCATGTCCTTAATCCTAATTTTGACCCTGGAATACAACCCTCCAAACCGTGTACCCATTCACTGCTGGGTGAACAGAGCTAGGCTACTGTTAAGGATTGGCACCTGGTCAATTCTCCCCGGTAGATACTGTACAAACGAGTGCTTTACCACTATGCCACAGAGATTGATTTTTTAACCCAATCTGGCAGCAGGACTCGAGAGAGAGAGAGACCATCCAGATGTGCTGCTTCTAAACAGCACATACATAATCACTAAAAAACTTCTCTAAATATCTTTCCGGTAGAACAATTCAAATAAAAATCGTTCAATAACTTGAATTTTTTTATTAAGCTCTTGGGGTAAAGCGTTTGAACCTAAGAATTGTCTCAGTCATTCTCTGTTTTATTGTTATTAAACATATATTAAACTCAAACCAAACAAATCACCAGACGAAGTATTTGCCAGTTGTGCTTAAGAATGTTAGTAATAAAACACCTGGTGTTATTCTTCACCTATATCTTGTTCTGGTTAATCCCTATTTACATTATGCAGTTCAGGTTTCGTCGCCATACTATAGTTTTTAGTTTAGTTAATTTATCACATAATGGGTTCAGGGACTGAACACACAATTTATTTATCTAAGCAAGTCAATCTTGAGGAGCTAGCCACAAAATTCATAACACATCGTCACATCAACAACATGAGTTCGAGATCGACCACACGTACAGTTTCTAAATTAAGCAAATTCCATATGTGGAGAGCTAGTGTCACAATTGATATGTTTGTCCTGCACATTTCCACAGTAGTTTGCTTGGGTTCTTTTAATTATCTTAGATATCAACTTGCTATATCATTGAAGAGAACCTCCTAGGTACTATACTGTATATATGCTGGTAAGAAGTATAATAATCCTGAGAAATCGTGTAAATTATGTTGTACGAGTGCTTCCAGTTAAGTAACATAGTTCATTTGTGTGCGCGTGCTTGAAGAGGAAATGTTATCCTCCCCCCACCCCCCATTGTAAATATTTGTGGGTTTCAGACCATACGGCCGCGGCTTACCCTCGCCGCGGTCGAGGGTAAGAACACCGGATGTATACCCAGTATTACAAGTAAACATTAGCAATAACAATTATGGAAAGTTCCTTCACCTATACATAGACAAGTGACTGAACTTCAGCACCCACATACAACACATAAGGGGATGCTCTGAGAGAGAGAGAGGGAGAGTAAAAATATCCACTGAGGTCTGATTAAGTCCTTTTGGGGACCTTAATCATTAGGACGTCCAATGATTAACGCAAAGTGAAGCGTATTCAGATGGTATATTGACAACATTTAGCATATCTCATAATGACCTAGTAGTACTTGGTGCACAAATACTTTTTCCAAAGGAATCGCAAAACAGAGTTAAACACAACTGTACCGTACAGTGTTATATATTTAATTCAGTTTAACGATGTAGACCTGACCAAATGTAAACTGTGTCAACAAAATTATTCGCACACCCTCCGTCACTATGTGATGGAGTGCGAAAAGATACGTGAATTTAGAGACAATTCTATAACCAATGTTCCAGAGATGTGTAAATATTTCATTCAAAATGATCTGCTACCAGAAATTTTAGCCAAATATCCCCAGTTTGCTAACTGTAGGTAGTAAATGAGTGATTGTAACCTATCCACCGCTGCCCACTGGATGGGGGGCGGTGTGCAGGACAAACATATAAATTGTGACACTAGCTCTCCACGTATGTCAGTTGCTTAATTTAGAACCTGTACCTGAGGTCGATCTCGAACCCATTGTTGATGTGACGACTTATATTGAATTTTGTAACTAGCTCATCAAGATTGTAACTTGCTTAGCTAAATGAATTGTGGGGTTCAGTCCCTGAGCCCATTATGTGCCTCTGTAACCCTTTCCACTACCGCCCACGGGATGGGTATGGGGTGCATAATAAATGAACTAAACTAAACTAAAGGATAAATCCTTTAATTGGTTGAAATTGGTTTTAACATTCGAAATCTAATTTGTTGATGTTAAATAATATAAGGTTCAAATTTATTAAGATACATACTTTAAAAACTATTTCTATTTGAAATTTAAATAACATAAAAAGAGTACAGAATATAACAAATACCGATTATATAAAAGACCTGACACTTGCAGCACTTAATTATGCTATTGTAACACATTGAAAGTAATAACATTATTTGATTCAGCAAAGCATTTGGTAAGGTTATAATAATAATAATAATGTATTAATTAAGTATTTTAAATTATAATTCACAACTTGCTAGCGCACAAAAACAAATCCACGAATCATCATTACATTCTGTAACATCTATACATGATCCATGGTGCCAAATATTGCAACGGTCACAGCATACCATCAGCTTCAAATGATTTGGCTTTCTGCAAATGCAGTACACTTCCATCGAGCATGACCGGATGATTCGTTTTCTTCTCAGTGTCTGAGCTGCAGGGAATGAGATGAGACACTTTCCTTTAAAGTTCTCTTGAAGATGTTGTCTCATATTCTGCACATCATACGAGGTTCACCGGATCTACACCACTTGCAAGTGATGCAGCAAACGCCACAGCATATACCCCACTCATACTTGAGTCCCTGTGTCTGCTGACATTCATTATATTGCATATCAGCTTATCATCCTGGCAATTAGCAAGAGCACACAAGATAACTTCAGTAGATTTGTATGGTAATTTATGCCTGGTGTCGTATATGTTAATTTGTCCAGTTACTCCAATGTTGGAAACGGTGACCCAGTGACAACCATCAACTTGGATAATTTGAATAAATTCACCAATTGTAACTGGCTAGGAGAGGTCCCGCTACAACGCTGGGTCATGAAGGCCTTCTACGCTTGGCACAGTTTGTTTGATGAGGTCACATGCAGATTTTATATGAAGGTCAGAGAGCTGTACATTTGTTCCAATGTTCATTATCTCGTCATCTGTTAAATAATTTAACGTTGTCGAATGTGAAGCACTGTTATCACTCTCCTTATTGTTGCATTGGTGTGAGGAGTGGCAGTGATTGGTGCAGTTTATTTTTTCTTTAAATAGGGACATATATTTGTACTGCAGATAGCAGTACAGTTGCACCGTTTCTTTATATATTTTATACTTGGGTTAGCAAGGCGAGACGCTTCTCTTAACGTGATACTGTTGGTATCAAATAGAAATAGTTTTTAAAGTATGTATCTTAATAAATTTGAACCTTATATTATTTAACATCAACAAATTAGATTTCGAATGTTAAAACCAATTAAAGGATTTATCCTTTAATATTAAAAATTGTTCAAACTGAAATAAATATATAACACTGTACGGTACAGTTGTGTTTGCCTGCCACAGCCTGCCACAGCCTTGAGAGCACGGAGCCTCTCTCTACATTGGCGACCCAGTCTGGCTAAAACATTGCGGTACAGTAGAACCTCAAGCCCAAGGTATTTGTATCTGGTAACATAGTCGAGCAGAGAGCCATCATCCAACTGCATTTTGCGAACGGAGCCACCCCGTCTGGGTGGGTGTCGGTTCAGGATCTTTGTTTTCTCTACTGAGATGACTAAGCATAGTTCCTGACATGTGTACAATACAGAGTTCAGAACATTTTGGGTGTTGGTATACCCATTGGTGTGGATCAGTATATCATCCACATAGCTAATGTGTTCGCTGGACCTTCTAGTTACTAAGTTTAAAAGTGCATTGATTAACACATTGAACAGAGTACGACTGAGGACACCTCCCTGTGGAGTGCCAAGTTCAAAATCTCTCGTTACACGCCTATGCCCTTGGAACAGTACAGATGACTTCCTGTTGGATAGATAGCCTCTTATCCACCGTAGAAGCCATCCTCCAAAATTCATTTTAGCAAGTTCTCTCAGAATGACGTGTGGGTTAGCAATGTCAAAGGCTGACTTAAGATCTAGGAAAGTGGTATATGACCTATCAGTATGCAGGGTGAGGAATGTGGTAATACAGTGATGTACACTCTTTCCATGCGTAAAGCCATATATCTGGGGAGACAACATATTATTAATTTTGTAAAGGAGACGGTTGAGAACCATCCTCTCAAGACACTTACAGAGACAACTAGTGAGGGAGACTGGGTGAAAAACACTCGGCTGGTGAGGTTTAGGAATGGGAATAATAACACTGTTGGTCCATGACTTAGGAAGCTCCCCAGTTACATAGCTCATATTATACAATTGAAGCAAGGGATTCCCTGGAACTAGCAGAAGCATACGCAGTATGCCGTAAGTAACTCCATCCTCCCCGGGTGATGTAGCTTTGCCTTTATGTAGAGCAGAATCTAGTTCGTATTTAGTAAGAAGCATGTCACAGTCATCCTCTTGATGAAGCTTGAAGTCAAGGAGCCTTGCCCTATCAGTATATCTATTATTTAATTCATTCTGTGAGGGTAGAGGAAGACTGTCAAAGTTGGAAGTCGTGGCCCAAGCATCAACAAGCTCATTTGCTCTGTGCAGAGGATTAGGGTACGAGATCTCTGCAGCATTTTTCCCTTTGATCTTGTTGATATCCTTCCATGCCCGACTTAGTGGCGTGTGAGAAATGAGACCACGGACAAAAGTTTCCCAGTCTGTCTGCCTCAGCTCCACCATACGTTCCCTGGCCTCAGCCAGAGCCGCTTGAAAGAGCCGAAGCATTTCAGCAGTGCGGGTCCTTCTATAAGCTAGTCCAATTATTCTGGCAGTGCGTTTTAGTGCATGCAATTTAGAATCATTATAATAAGCATAAGTGCTATGACCAGTGTAATTTGGGTTACGTGGCCTGGACGATGGATCAAGTGATTCTATAAACTGGTCGATAGTATCTGTGAGCTCATTGTTAAAATCTTCAACTGATGAAGGCTCAGATGAACTGTACCATTCTGGCACATGAGCAACAAAATTGTCTCGTTGATCGATGGGCAGAGCCAGCCTCTTCCGCTTGAACATTCCGCCGGGGAGGATAGAGCTGCCAATGCTTACAGTGGCTAATATGGCCAGATGATCAGACGCCATATCTGGCACTATTGACGAGGCGCACACGGTGTGGGAGACGTTGAAACCGAGACATAGATCAAGAATACCTTCGTAGATATGCGTCGGTTCAAGGTCACCCACAATCTGTGCATCATCGTGACTACCTAATAGTGACAACAGTTGGTTGCCGTTACGATTATTGAACTGCGAATTACCAATATTCCTATGCCTAGCGTTATAATCACCTATAATGATGGTAGGCACAGTCTGAATACAGATAGGAAGGTCAGCATAATTAAAGTTACAAGGAGTTGATTATTTAGTACATAGTTGTTTTTCTCTTAAATTGGATGATAGAGGGGGAGTCTTTAACGTGATTGGGAATACATACATACACACATACATACATACATGCATGCGTACATACATACATACATGCATGCGTACATACATACATACATACATACATACATACATACATACATACATACATACATACATACATACATACATACATACATACATACATACATACATACATACATACATACACACACACACACATACATACATACATACATACATACATACATACATACATACATACATACATACATACATACATACATACATACATACATACATACATGCATGCATACATACATACATACATACATACATACATACATACATACATACATTCATACATACATACATACATACATACATACATACATGCATACATGCATACATACATACATACATACATACATACATACATACATACATACATACATACATACATACATACATGTCCAGTCAGCATATAGCTATTTCGGGACAAAATCCAATACAGTTTATATTGGTGAGACGCCACTGTGATGAGGAGTTTAAATATCACTGCAACTGTAGGTTAATGTGTGACATAGGTGAGGTTAGATGAAGCATCTACAAGCATCAGCTGATGGAGTGTTGTGGAGGCTGGTGGTATTATGCCCAGATGTTGGAGGGTGGATTTGACCCTCCCACCCTCCCTCGCCCCCCCCCCCATTGACCGCAGAACGTCTAACGTTACTTTCCACTCTCGCTAACCAAGGGAATAACCCCCCCCCCCCAACACACACACACATGCATCAGATTCTTAACTTACAATATTTATGATTTACCAATTTATGTTAATACACTGACTCTCAATTTCACAATATTGAATAAACTTTGATGAATCACTCGTCTATGGGTCATCCAATAATGTTAGCAGACTTCTAGATGTTACGACTGCTAGGTTCAAGCTCAGCTACAAGTACCTCTGGAAATTTGTAACATTTGATGATGTAGATTTGACTAAATGTAAACTCTGTCAGCAGAACTATTCGCATACTTTGCGTCATTATATAATGGAATGTGAAAAAATCGCGGAATTTAAAGATAACAACATCAATAGTGTCCATGAAATGTGTATAAGTACTTCATTCATAATGATGTGCTGCCCGAAATCTTAGCGAAGTATCCAAAATTTGCTTACTGTAGGTAATGCATGCACATGATTGTAAAGCTGCCGCCCAGTTGGGTAAGTATGCAGCACATGACTGTAAAGCAGCCGCCCAGTTGGGTGGGTGTGGAGCACATGACTGTAAAGCTGCCGCCCAGTTGGGTAAGTGTGCAGCACATGACTGTAAATTAAGCTGCCGCCCAGTTGGGTGGGTGTGGAGCACATGACTGTAAAGCTGCCGCCCAGTTGGGTGAGTGTGGAGCAAGACTAGTAACTGTGCGACTCCTCATAGATGTAAAGTGCCTTGTATAGTGACTGTTGTGAGCCTCTTGTTGAATCACTTGTGACACAAAAGATTACTGATGTGTGTATTTGTGTGGGTGATTAAATATGTGTGTGTATATATATATGTATACGTATGTACATATGTACATGTATGCATAAGTATGTGTACATTAATAATTTTGTAACTAGCGTCAAAACATTGTTATTTGCTTAGCTAAACGAACTAAAGGGTTCAGTTCCTGAACTGATTATGTGCCTCTGTAATCCTTTACACCACCGCCCACGGGATGGGTATTATGGGGTGCATAATAAAGAAAGAAAATGAATGGACCGAACCCCACAATTCATTTAGCTAAGCAAGTTACAATCTTGATGAGCTAGTTACAAAATTCACTATAATTCGTCCCATCATAATTGGGTTCGAGATCGACCACAAGTAGTGAGTAGGGTAAATGAGGACTAGAGGGACGCGCACCATCTGGCCAGGGCGACCCCCAGCGACTAGAGCACCGCGCACCATCTGCCAGGTGAACCCCCTAGAGACTAGAGCACCGCGCGGGGATTTTCCCGGAAGTTGTGGTGTGTCGGACGCGTGTGAGCGTCTGGTGTTTGGGTATGTGGTCATGGAAGATTGTGGTCATGTTGTTTGGGGTGTAGGAGAGTATGTAGGGCTATGTGGTATGTGCTAAAGTAAGAGGTATGTGGATATGTTGTTAAGAGTAAATGAATATGTATGTTTGTTTTCCGTAGACTTAATCCTGTGTGTGTAGATAATAGTTTTTGATTAAAGACTATGTATTGCTATGCGCCTAGAGTAAGAGATGAGTGCTCTAGAAGGCCCAACATATGTTGATGTGGTAGGGGAGGGAGGGGATAGGGAGTCTGAGGGAGAGTGAGGGGAGCTTCCCCTCTGCCGTGAGAGTGTTTAGAGCCATTTGTGGTTTTGTCAGCTTCCGTTTAGGTAGCACTTGAGAGAGTGTCATGTTGGGTAGGGGATGGAAGCTATGTGCCACCCCTCCCCCTCCTCTCCCATACCTTCTAGAGTGTGGCACCCCTCTCCCTCCTCTCCCCTACCTTCTAGAGTGGGACACCCCTCCCCCTCCCTTACCTTCTAGAGTGGGACACCCCTCCCCCTCCCCTCCATTACCTTCTAGAGTGGGTCACCCCTCTCCCTCCAATCCCTTACCTTCTAGAGTGTGGCACCCCTCTCCCTCCTCCCCCATACCTTCTAGAGTGGGGCACCCCTCCCCCTCCCCTCCCTTACCTTCTAGAGTGGGGCACTCCTCTCCCTCCTCTCCCCTACCTTCTAGAGTGGGACACCCCTCCCCCTCCCTTACCTTCTAGAGTGGGACACCCCTCCCCCCTCCCCTCTCCTACCTTCTAGAGTGGGACACCCCTCTCCCTCCCTTACCTTCTAGAGTGGGGCACCCCTCTCCCTCCTCTCCCCTACCTTCTAGAGTGGGACACCCCTCTCCCTCCCCTCCCTTACCTTCTAGAGTGATACGGACCAGGTCCACATATTCTTTTATTAAACACTTAAGCGATTTACAACGATAATAATAATAATAAGACTTCTTGGTGGTTTAGCTAGCAGACAGATGGGGAAAGGCTTTCATTCAGTCCATCGAATGGGTAGGGGATGGAAGCTAGAGTTAAGATGGGAGAGTGAGGGGACCTTCCCCCATGGCTGGAGAGTGTTTAGGGTCATTTGTGGTTTTTTTGACGTCTATTATCCATGAAGTGCCAGGAGGGTAGGAGAGAAAGAAAGAGGCAGACAGACAGACAGACAGACAGACAGACAGACAGACAGACAGACAGACAGACAGGGAGGGTAGGACGTGATGGGAGTGGCAGCAAGACGGAAGTGAACCATTAACCTTAAGCACTTTTCGATGTCTTTAGAGCGGACTGAGAGATGCTCACCCCAACAGGCCATCACCTGTCAACCATCAATCAATCACTTCTCATTTGACCGGAATCGTTTCTCTTTTCTAGCATAGGTGGCGTCATATCTCCCCTCAGCAGAGATTATATGCAATAAACGGGGAAAAGTAAACACATTATATAAATTTATATCTTTTATTAAACACTTAAGCGATTTACAACGATAATAATAATAATAATAAGACTTCTTGGTGGTTTAGCAGACAGATGGGGAAAGGCTTCTGGTCATCCTAGTCAATCATCCAATCTGTAGACAGGTAGATTGGAGGGAGAGTGAGGGGTCCTTCCCCCCATGGCTGTTAATCCCAATGTGTAGATAATAGTTATGATTAAAAAAATGAGACTATGTATTGCTATGTAGAGGCTGTGTGTAGGTGAGAGGGGTCCCAACATATGTTGATGGGGGGCAGGGGAGGGAGGGGGGCGAGGGGAGCTTCCCCTAGGCGCGAGAGGGTTGGAGGGTCATTTGCGGTTTCTGACAGAGAGGAGAGGCTCTTAAGATGCACTGGGGGAGTGACGGTAGTGGGATGCACCATCCATCCATCCATCCATCCACCCATCCATCCACACATCCCTCCATCCATCCATCCATCCATCCATCCACCCATCCAGCCACCCATCCATCCATCCATCTCTCTCTCTCTCTCTCTCTCTCCCTCTCTCAAGTTACAATCATGACGCGCCTGTTAGAAAATTCAAAATAAGTCTGCAAATCAACGCGTGAGACGTGATCACCACCTACAAATTTTGTTAACTGTGATCCCAACATCGGCTCTCCCAATAAATATAATTGAAATGTAAGCGTGTTTTTCTCAATCTCCATCACCTCTTCTTCCTACACCCATTATCGCTGTGCAGACCTTATAAAACACAACGGCGTTATCATAGGAAGACAATGACACAGAATGTTCAAGACTCCTGAATGAGTGAAACATCAACCCGTCTCGTTAGGGTCTAACCTTCGTGCTGGTTTGAGGCGTAGTGACATGGGCGAGGTACTGGGATGACCCTACCCTCACCCCATCCACCCCCACACCAATCCCCCATCCCCACTCCCACACCCCTTCCAGGCCCTAACCATCAAGCATCACTTCACCCTTCCCAGACCGGATGTTCTGTGCAAAGCCTTTAGTATTATTATTTCTGATCATATGTGTAACCTGGTATCGCAACGTGACCAACATGACACATAGCAGTCACTGCTTACTAACCTACATGCTTTTCTCTCGCTCGCTCTCTCTCTCTCTCTCTCTCTCATTATATGTGGCATTACACAATGTGTTAAGAACTACCTACGGGATGCTAAACAATCCAATCTCACACAAGGCAGTCATATGGGTCAAGGACTGATCCCTCAATTCATTTTTAGCTAAACAAGTTACAATCATGCAGACGACAGCTCAGAAACCCGTGACCTTGACTCGTCAGCATCTGTCAATTCTGACTGGTTAGCTACGTCCGGCGTAGCAGCTGACTGCGCAGTGTCACCCATTCATTGGCGCGTGAGTCGTGATCACTACCTACAAATTTTGTTAACTATGATCCCAACATCAGCTGTCCCAATAAATATCATTGAAATGTAAGCGTGTTTTTTCTCAACCTCCATCACCTCTTCTTCCTACACCGTTACTGCAGACCTTGTAACACACAACGTCACACACCATTCATATATAAGTCAATGCGGAAAAACATAGTCTTGATACTATTATTAAATTGACTTGTTCATTATCCACGAGTTCAAGATCGTCTCACAGCCTTGAAATCAGACCTACATTATCCAAATGTAAACAGACGGAATGAGTCGATAGTGAAATAGATCCGACTTGTAACACAGTCAAACTTTCTTCTATCCAAATAAATAACATTTGAAAAATGTATGTCTGTCTACTCATTCCGTCTCCTTAGGGTCTGACCTTGTGTCTTTCCATAGCGGGAGTTTTCACTCATCAGCCATTAGTAATCGTTCGATCCAGCAGAAAAAAAAACAGACACTGCTGACAGTGTGACAGTTTTAACCTAACGTAACGTGGAACTCATCATCTTTTCAGCAGTCCAAATAACATTATGAAAAGTAAGTGAGACTTAGTCCAGCTCAATTACATGTCTTATTATTATATAATTGTGAAATAAGCACAGATGAGTTTGGGGAGACATGTTCGCTACCTACATTTCTTCATGTGAGTTCATTTTAGTTTAAAGTTTTCCATCTTAAATTAAACTACCATCACACCATCATCAACCAACACTTTACTGGGTGCCTTAGTCATTCAGTTTACAACTCAGTAAGTGTTTACGGAACGTGGGAATCACATCATGTGAGATTATTTAGTTTAGTTCAAAGTTTCCTAATCTTAAAATATTACGATCATCATCATCATCAACAACAACTTATTGGGTGACTTAGACATTCAGTTTACAACTCAGTAAGTGTTTACTGAAGGTGGGAATCACTTCATATGTGATTATTTAGTTTAGTTCAAAGTTTCCTAATCTTAAAATATTACGATCATCATCATCATCAACATCAACTTACTGGATGTCTTAGACATTCAGTTTACAACTCAGTAAGTGTTTACTGAACGTGGGAATCACTTCATATGTGATTATTTAGTTTAGTTCAAAGTTTCCTAATCTTAAAATATTACGATCATCATCATCATCAACATCAACTTACTGGATGTCTTAGACATTCAGTTTACAACTCAGTAAGTGTTTACTGAAGGTGGGAATCACTTCATGTGAGATTATTTAGTTTAGTTCAAAGTTTCCCAATCTTAAAATATTACGATCATCATCATCATCATCAACAAAACTTATTGAGTGTCTTAGACATTCAGTTTACATCTCAGTAAGTGTTTACTGAATGTGGGAATCACTTCATATGGGATTTTTTAGTTTAGTTTAAAGTTTTCCATCTTAAATTAAATACTACTATCATCATCCATTGTCAGCCAATTACTATTCGTATCATCAAAGTCCTTTCAGTCATCAAACAAGCAGAGGTGCTGCATAAACCACTAAAGATCTGACGTATGCAAGGTACATCATTTTTTGACAATTCTGACACCAATCCACCTTAGCGATTCGACTGTGCACAACACTAGCCTAGCACTCTTATTAATTTTTTTCATTCACTGTTAACTTAGCATAGTGTAAGTTTTTTTTTCACATTTCATATCGCGGGTGTAGATTTAGTTTTAACAAAAAGTGGAACACGAGAGCGTGAACTAATCGGGTTGCGATAGGAGGAAAGGCTTTGTGGATGGCTAGTCATAACTTAACATAACAGATATGATTTCACAGAGTTTTAACCTTTTGCAAGTTTTTCAGTGTTTTCTCTTCACTTGTGCTAAGTGAGTCAGACAAAACGGGTCATTTCATTATTAGCCAAGGCAATACGCTATTAGCTAGTTAGTCAAAACATATAACACGCATTATTTCACAGGAATTTTTTCTAGCAAATATGGTTCCTTTAAGCAGTTCATCACATCAAACATCAGCAGTCCGCGAAATTCTCTTTAGTCAATAATCATCCTTTACAGTATTTCTTGACTAAAATAGCACTCCAAACATAAGTGGCCATTTTTATTCACACTGTCACACTTAGTCAATAATTTGTTTCGCAGAGTGACAAGTTATGCATAGTGACGAGATTTCACGCTGAGCATAGTTTTTAAGAGAGTTCACACTGTATTAATTACGGTCACGGATATCTTATGTTATGTTTATGAAGATCTTTACTTCTTATTTTCTTATTTTTACCCATTTCCCAGCACCCTGCTTTTCAGCCTTCACATATTCTTTTCAAATCAACTTGGCTTACTGTTTTTCCAGTAGATTTGTTTCACATTACATATATTAATCAACTTTCAAATTCAGTTCAGTACAGTTTCTTTTCAATATCACAGCTTCGTTGTTCCCCTGTCAGTATCCAGTTCATCACCTCATATTATCAATGTCATTAATACTACTATCACCAACTATGTATCGGGTAGCTTAGGCATTCAGTTACCAACTCAGTTTGTGAAAATCACTTCATGTGAGCTCATTTTTAGTTTAGGATAAGGTTTTTTCATCGTAAAATAGTATTATCATCATGAACCAGGTATTGGACGGCTCTACCATTCAGTTTACAACTCAGTAACTGTTTACTGAACATAGATATCCCTCCATATGACCTCATTTTTTTAGTTTAAAGTTTCTCCATCGTAAAAAAAAAAAAATATTACTATCACAAACCTTGTATTGTCAGGCTCCAGCATTCAGTTTACAACTCAGTAAGTGTTTACTGAATGCAAAATCGCTACATGTGCGGTCATTTAGTTTAAAGTTTCCCAGTCTTAAAATAGTACTATCACCATCCATGTATTGGATGGCTCATCCATTCAGTTTACAACTCAGTAACTGCTTACTGAACATAGATATCCCTCCATGTGTCCTCATTTTTAGTTTAAAGTTTCTCCATCGTAAAATAAAAAAATATATATATTACTGTCACTAACCTTGCATTGGCTGGCTCCGACATTCAGTTTACAACTCAGTAAGTGTTTACTGAATGCAAAATCGCTACATGTGTGGACATTTAGTTTAAAGTTTCCCAATCTTAAAATATTACTATCATCATCAACCACACATTGGCTGGCTTAGTCTTTCAGTTTACAACTCAGTGAGTGTTTACTGAACGTGGAAATTGTCACATGTGTGGGCATTTAGTTTAGTTTTAAGTTTCACAATCTTAAATTAAATACTATCATCAACCCCGTATTGGACTCTCGGCCATTCAGTTAACCACTCGGTAAGTGCTTACTGAACGTCGAAATCATTTCATGTGTGCCCATTTTTTACTTGAACCCGTCTCCACTCCAAACCGGACCTGCGGTCCGAGTCGGGACCCCAGGTCCTAACTGGTTTGGAGTGGAGACGGGTTCAAGGAAAAAATGGGCACACATGAAATGATTTCGACGTTCAGTAAGCACTTACCGAGTGGTTAACTGAATGCCCGAGAGTCCAATATGGGGTTGATGATAGTATTTAATTTAAGATTGTGAAACTTAAAACTAAACTAAATGCCCACACATGTGACAATTTCCACGTTCAGTAAACACTCACTGAGTTGTAAACTGAAAGACTAAGCCAGCCAATGTGTGGTTGATGATGATAGTAATATTTTAAGATTGGGAAACTTTAAACTAAATGTCCACACATGTAGCGATTTTGCATTCAGTAAACACTTACTGAGTTGTAAACTGAATGTCGGAGCCAGCCAATGCAAGGTTAGTGACAGTAATATATATATTTTTTTTATTTTACGATGGAGAAACTTTAAACTAAAAATGAGGACACATGGAGGGATATCTATGTTCAGTAAGCAGTTACTGAGTTGTAAACTGAATGGTTGAGCCATCCAATACATGGATGGTGATAGTGCTATTTTAAGACTGGGAAACTTTAAACTAAATGACCGCACATGTAGCGATTTTGCATTCAGTAAACACTTACTGAGTTGTAAACTGAATGCTGGAGCCTGACAATACAAGGTTTGTGATAGTAATTTTTTTTTTTTTTACGATGGAGAAACTTTAAACTAAAAAATGAGGTCATATGGAGGGATATCTATGTTCAGTAAACAGTTACTGAGTTGTAAACTGAATGGTAGAGCCGTCCAATACCTGGTTCATGATGATAATACTATTTTACGATGGAAAAACCTTATCCTAAACTAAAAATGAGCTCACATGAAGTGATTTTCACTTACTGAGTTGTTAACTGAATGCCTAAGCTACCCGATACATAGTTGGTGATAGTAGTATTAATGACATTGATAATATGAGGTGATGAACTGGATACTGACAGGGGAACAACGAAGCTGTGATATTGAAAAGAAACTGAACTGAACTGAATTTGAAAGTTGATTAATATATGTAATGTGAAACAAATCTACTGGAAAAACAGTAAGCCAAGTTGATTTGAAAAGAATATGTGAAGGCTGAAAAGCAGGGTGCTGGGAAATGGGTAAAAATAAGAAAATAAGAAGTAAAGATCTTCATAAACATAACATAAGATATCCGTGACCGTAAATAATACAGTGTGAACTCTCTTAAAAACTATGCTCAGCATGAAATCTCGTCACTAAGCATAACTTGTCACTCTGCAAAACAAATTATTGACTAAGTGTGACAGTGTGAATAAAAATGGGCATTTATGTTTGGAGTGCTATTTTAGAAAAGAAATACTGTAAAGGATGATTATTGACTAAAGAGAATTTCGCGGACTGCTGATGTTTGATGTGATGAACTTCTTAAAGGAACCATATTTGCTAGAAAAAATTCCTGTGAAATAATGCGTGTCATATGTTTTGACTAACTAGCTAATAGCGTATTGCCTTGGCTAATAATGAAATGACCCGTTTTGTCTGACTCACTTAGCACAAGTGAAGAGAAAACACTGAAAAACTTGCAAAAGGTTAAAACTCTGTGAAATCATATCTGTTATGTTAAGTTATGACTAACCGTCCACAAAGCCTTTCCTCCTATCGCAACCCGATTAGTTCACGCTCTCGTGTTTCACTTTTTGTTAAAACTAAATCTACACACGCGATATGAAATGTGAAAACAAAACTTACACTATGCTAAGTTAACAGTGAATGAATAAAATTAATACGAGTGCTAGGCTAGTGTTGTGCACAGTCGAATCGCTAAGGTGGGTTGGTGTCAGAATTGTCAAAAAATGATGTACCTTGCATACGTCAGATCTTTAGTGGTTTATGCAGCACCTCTGCTTGTTTGATGACTGAAAGGACTTTGATGATATGAACAGTAATTGGCTGACAATGGATGATGATATTAGTATTTAATTTAAGATGGAAAATTTTAAACTAAACTAAAAAAATCCCATATGAAGTGATTCCCACATTCAGTAAACACTTACTGAGATGTAAACTGAATGTCTAAGACACTCAATAAGTTGTTGTTGATGATGATGATGATGATCGTAATATTTTAAGATTGGGAAACTTTGAACTAAACTAAATAATCTCACATGAAGTGATTCCCACCTTCAGTAAACACTTACTGAGTTGTAAACTGAATGTCTAAGACATCCAGTAAGTTGATGTTGATGATGATGATGATCGTAATATTTTAAGATTAGGAAACTTTGAACTAAACTAAATAATCACATATGAAGTGATTCCCACGTTAAGTAAACACTTACTGAGTTGTAAACTGAATGTCTAAGACATCCAGTAAGTTGATGTTGATGATGATGATGATCGTAACATTTTAAGATTAGGAAACTTTGAACTAAACTAAATAATCACATATGAAGTGATTCCCACCTTCAGTAAACACTTACTGAGTTGTAAACTGAATGTCTAAGTCACCCAATAAGTTGTTGTTGATGATGATGATCATCATAATATTTTAAGATTAGGAAACTTTGAACTAAACTAAATAATCTCACATGACGTGATTCCCACGTTCCGTAAACACTTACTGAGTTGTAAACTGAATGACTAAGGCACCCAGTAAGTTGTTGTTGATGATGGTAGTATTTAATTTAAGATGGAAAAATCACATGACGTGATTCCCACGTTCCGTAAACACTTACTGAGTTGTAAACTGAATGACTAAGGCACCCAATAAGTTGTTGTTGATGATGGTGATGATGGTAGTATTTAATTTAAGATGGAAAATATCTAATCTGTTATGTTAAGTTATGACTAGCCGTCCACAAAGCCTTTCCTCCTATCGCAACCCGATTAGTTCACGCTCTCGTGTTTCACTTTTTGTTAAAACTAAATCTACACACGCGATATGAAATGTGAAAACAAAACTTACACTATGCTAAGTTAACAGTGAATGAATAAAATTAATACGAGTGCTAGGCTAGTGTTGTGCACAGTCGAATCGCTAAGGTGGGTTGGTGTCAGAATTGTCAAAAAATGATGTACCTTGCATACGTCAGATCTTTAGTGGTTTATGCAGCACCTCTGCTTGTTTGATGACTGAAAGGACTTTGATGATATGAACAGTAATTGGCTGACAATGGATGATGATATTAGTATTTAATTTAAGATGGAAAATTTTAAACTAAACTAAAAAAATCCCATATGAAGTGATTCCCACATTCAGTAAACTCTTACTGAGATGTAAACTGAATGTCTAAGACACTCAATAAGTTGTTGTTGATGATGATGATGATGATCGTAATATTTTAAGATTGGGAAACTTTGAACTAAACTAAATAATCTCACATGAAGTGATTCCCACCTTCAGTAAACACTTACTGAGTTGTAAACTGAATGTCTAAGACATCCAGTAAGTTGATGTTGATGATGATGATGATCGTAATATTTTAAGATTAGGAAACTTTGAACTAAACTAAATAATCACATATGAAGTGATTCCCACGTTAAGTAAACACTTACTGAGTTGTAAACTGAATGTCTAAGACATCCAGTAAGTTGATGTTGATGATGATGATGATCGTAACATTTTAAGATTAGGAAACTTTGAACTAAACTAAATAATCACATATGAAGTGATTCCCACCTTCAGTAAACACTTACTGAGTTGTAAACTGAATGTCTAAGTCACCCAATAAGTTGTTGTTGATGATGATGATGATCATAATATTTTAAGATTAGGAAACTTTGAACTAAACTAAATAATCTCACATGACGTGATTCCCACGTTCCGTAAACACTTACTGAGTTGTAAACTGAATGACTAAGGCACCCAGTAAGTTGTTGTTGATGATGGTAGTATTTAATTTAAGATGGAAAAATCACATGACGTGATTCCCACGTTCCGTAAACACTTACTGAGTTGTAAACTGAATGACTAAGGCACCCAATAAGTTGTTGTTGATGATGGTGATGATGGTAGTATTTAATTTAAGATGGAAAATATCTAATCTGTTATGTTAAGTTATGACTAGCCGTCCACAAAGCCTTTCCTCCTATCGCAACCCGATTAGTTCACGCTCTCGTGTTTCACTTTTTGTTAAAACTAAATCTACACACGCGATATGAAATGTGAAAAAAAAACTTACACAATGCTAAGTTAACAGTGAATGAATAAAATTAATACGAGTGCTAGGCTAGTGTTGTGCACAGTCGAATCGCTAAGGTGGGTTGGTGTCAGAATTGTCAAAAAATGATGTACCTTGCATACGTCAGATCTTTAGTGGTTTATGCAGCACCTCTGCTTGTTTGATGACTGAAAGGACTTTGATGATATGAATAGTAATTGGCTGACAATGGATGATGATATTAGTATTTAATTTAAGATGGAAAACTTTAAACTAAACTAAAAAAATCCCATATGAAGTGATTCCCACATTCAGTAAACACTTACTGAGATGTAAACTGAATGTCTAAGACACTCAATAAGTTTTGTTGATGATGATGATGATGATCGTAATATTTTAAGATTGGGAAACTTTGAACTAAACTAAATAATCTCACATGAAGTGATTCCCACCTTCAGTAATCACTTACTGAGTTGTAAACTGAATGTCTAAGACATCCAGTAAGTTGATGTTGATGATGATGATGATCGTAATATTTTAAGATTAGGAAACTTTGAACTAAACTAAATAATCACATATGAAGTGATTCCCACGTTCAGTAAACACTTACTGAGTTGTAAACTGAATGTCTAAGACACCCAGTAAGTTGATGTTGATGATGATGATGATCATAATATTTTAAGATTAGGAAACTTTGAACTAAACTAAATAATCACATATGAAGTGATTCCCACCTTCAGTAAACACTTACTGAGTTGTAAACTGAATGTCTAAGTCACCCAATAAGTTGTTGTTGATGATGATGATGATCATAATATTTTAAGATTAGGAAACTTTGAACTAAACTAAATAATCTCACATGACGTGATTCCCACGTTCCGTAAACACTTACTGAATTGTAAACTGAATGACTAAGGCACCCAGTAAGTTGTTGTTGATGATGGTGATGATGGTAGTATTTAATTTAAGATGGAAAACTTTAAACTAAAATGAACTCACATGAAGAAATGTAGGTAGCGAACATGTCTCCCCAAACTCACCTGTGCTTATTCCACAATTATATAATAATAAGACATGTAATTGAGCTGGACTAAGTCTCACTTACTTTTCATAATGTTTTTTTGGACTGCTGAAACGATTATGAGTTCCACGTTACGTTAGGTTAAAACTGTCACACTGTCAGCAGTCTCTGTTTTTTTTCTGCTGGATCGAACGATTACTTATGGCTGATGAGTGAAAACTCCAGCAATGGAAAGACACAAGGTCAGACCCTAACGAGACGGAATGAGTAGACAGACATACATTTTTCAAATGTTATTTATTTGGATAGAAGAAAGTTTGACTGTGTTACAAGTCGGATCTATTTCACTATCGACTCATTCGGTCTGTTTACATTTGGATAATGTAGGTCTGATTTCAAGGCTGTGAGACGATCTTGAACTCATGGATAATGAACAAGTCAATTTAATAATAGTATCAAGACTATGTTTTTCCGCATTGACTTATATATGAATGGTGTGTGACGTTGTGTGTTACAAGGTCTGCAGTAACTTTGTAGGAAGAAGAGGTGATGGAGGTTGAGAAAAAACACGCTTACATTTCAATGATATTTATTGGGACAGCTGATTTTGGGATCATAGTTAACAAAATTTGTAGGTAGTGATCACGACTCACGCGCCAATGAATGGGTGACACTGCGCAGTCAGCTGCTACGCCGGACGTAGCTAACCAGTCAGAATTGACAGATGCTGACGAGTCAAGGTCACGGGTTTCTGAGCTGTCGTCTGCATGATTGTAACTTGTTTAGCTAAAAATGAATTGAGGGATCAGTCCTTGACCCATATGACTGCCTGTGTGAGATTGGTTGTTTAGCATCCCGTAGGTAGTTTTTAACACATTGTGTAACCCCACATATAATGTAGAGAGAGAGAGAGCGAGCGAGCGAGAGAAAGCATGTAGGTTAGTAACCAGTGACTGCTGTGTCATGTTGGTCACGTTGCGATACCAGGTTACACATATGATCAGAAATAATAATACTAAAGGCTTTGCACAGAACATCCGGTCTGGGAAGGGTGAAGTGATGCTTGATGGTTAGGGCCTGGAAGGGGTGTGGGAGTGGGGATGGGGGATTGGTGTGGGGGGTGGATGGGGTGAGGGTAGGGTCATCCCAGTACCTCGCCCAAGTCACTACGCCTCAAACCAGCACGAAGGTTAGACCCTAACGAGACGGGTTGATGTTTCACGCATTCAGGAGTCTTGAACATTCTGTGTCATTGTCTTCCTATGATAACGCTGTTGTGTTTTATAATGTCTGTACAGCGATAATGGTGTAGGAAGAAGAGGTGATGGAGATTGAGAAAAACACGCTTACATTTCAATTATATTTATTGGAGAGCCGATGTTGGGATCACAGTTAACAAAATTTGTAGGTGGTGATCACGTCTCGCGCGTTGATGTGCAGATTTATTTTGAATTTTCTAACTGGCGCGTCATGATTGTAACTTGAGAGAGGGAGAGAGAGAGAGAGAGAGAGNCCATACTCCCAGGAGCAACGCAACTGGTATGTACAAGACGCCTTAACCCACTTGACCATCACGACCGGACAAAATGAGGTGATAGCCGAAGCTATTTGAACCACCTCACCGCCGGGGCACTCGGATGGTTGTCTTGGGCATAGCATTTTACCAAATCACCTCATTCTTTGCACACACGTGAGGAACACAAATGCGAACAACCTGAATGGTCCCCAGGACTATATGCGAATGAAATCTCAACACCCCAGAAGTGACTCGAACCCATACTCCCAGGAGTCACTTCTGGGGTGTGAGTTTCATTCGCATATAGTCCTGGGGACCATTCAGGCTTGTTCGCATTTGTGTTCCTCACGTGTGCCCCAAGAATGAGGTGATTTGGTAAAATGCTATGCCCAAGATAACCATCCGAGTGCCGGCGGTGAGGTGGTTCAATAGCTTCGGCTATCACCTCATTTTGTCCGGTCGTGATGGTCAAGTGGTTTAAGGCGTCTTGTACATACCAGTTGCGTTGCTCCTGGGAGTATGGGTTCGAGTCACTTCTGGGGTGTGAGTTTTCATTCATAATATATATATATATATATATATATATATATATATATATATATAGATATATATATATATTATATATATATATATATATATATATATATATATATTGTATATATTTTGAACCACATACTCATCCTGTGAGTCTTAGTTTACTGTGCCCCCCATATTCATCACGTCACTCAGGGGTCCGTGTAATTACCCAAAGCTAATTACCCCCGAGGACCAGGCCTCCTCCGGTTTGTAGTTTAGTCCACCAGGCTACTTGATGCAGCTGTCATGTACACATATTTCATTTATATGTGGATAACTAATCAATCATAGACTTTAACATTAGTAGCCCAACGTCTGTAAGGATGATGAGTTGATTTATGAGATCAGTCAAATCTAACTAGCCTAATTTGCTACTTTTTTATATATTTATTTTATTTATATATACAAGAGTTCTTACATTCTTGTAAAGGCACTTCCACACATACCGTTTCGGGCATGTCCTTAATCCTAATTTTGACCCTGGAATACAACCCTCCAAACCGTGTACCCATTCACTGCAGGGTGAACAGAGCTAGGCTACTGTTAAGGATTGGCACCTCGTCAATTCTCCCCGGTAGATACTGTACAAACGAGTGCTTTACCACTATGCCACAGAGATTGATTTTTTTAACCCAATCTGGCAGGAGGACTCGAGAGAGAGAGTGACCATCCAGATGTGCTGCTTCTAAACAGCACATACATAATCACTAAAAAACTTCTCTAAATATCTTTCCGGTAGAACAATTCAAATAAAAATCGTTCAATAACTTGAATTTTTTTATTAAGCTCTTGGTGGTAAAGCAGTGAAACCTAAGAATAATTTGAATAAATTCACCAATTGTAACTGGCCAGGAGAAGTCCCGCTACAACGCTGGGTCATGAAGGCCTTCTACGCTTGGCACAGTTTGTTTGATGAGGTCACATGCAGATTTTATATGAAGGTCAGAGAGCTGTACATTTGTTCCAATGTTCATTATCTCGTCATCTGTTAAATAATTTAACGTTGTCGAATGTGAAGCACTGTTATCACTCTCCTTATTGTTGCATTGGTGTGAGGAGTGGCAGTGATTGGTGCAGTTTATTCTTTCTTTAAATAGGGACATATATTTGTACTGCAGATAGCAGTACAGTTGCACCGTTTCTTTATATATTTTATACTTGGGTTAGCAAGGCGAGACGCTTCTCTTAACGTCTCTTCTCTTTTGGTACTGTTGGTATCAAATAGAAATAGTTTTTAAAGTATGTATCTTAATAAATTTGAACCTTATATTATTTAACATCAACAAATTAGATTTCGAATGTTAAAACCAATTAAACGATTTATCCTTTAATATTAAAAACTGTTCAAACTGAAATAAATATATAACACTGTACGGTACAGTTGTGTTTGCCTGCCACAGCCTGCCACAGCCTTGAGAGCACGGAGCCTCTCTCTACATTGGCGACCCAGTCTGGCTAAAACATTGCGGTACGGTAGAACCTCAAGCCCAAGGTATTTGTATCTGGTAACATAGTCGAGCAGAGAGCCATCATCCAACTGCATCCAACCAGCTAATGTGTTCGCTGGACCTTCTAGTTACTAAGTTTAAAAGTGCATTGAATAACACATAGAACAGAGAACGACTGAGGACACCTCCCTGTGGAGTGCCAAGTTCAAAATCTCTCGTTACACGCCTATGCCCTTGGAACAGTACAGATGACTTCCTGTTTGATAGATAGCCTCTTATCCACCGTAGAAGCCATCCTCCAAAATTCATTTTAGCAAGTTCTCTCAGAATGACGTGTGGGTTAGCAATGTCAAAGGCTGACTTAAGATCTAGGAAAGTGGTATATGACCTATCAGTATGCAGGGTGAGGAATGTGGTAATACAGTGATGTACACTCTTTCCATGCGTAAAGCCATATATCTGGGGAGACAACATATTATTAATTTTGCAAAGGAGACGGTTAAGAACCATCCTCTCAAGACACTTACAGAGAAAACTAGTGAGGGAGACTGGGCGAAAAACACTCGGCTGGTGAGGTTTAGGAATGGGAATAATAACACTTGGTCCATGACTTAGGAAGCTCCCCAGTTACATAGCTCATATTATACAATTGAAGCAAGGGATTCCCTGGAACTAGCAGAAGCATACGCAGTATGCCGTAAGTAACTCCATCCTCCCCGGGTGATGTAGCTTTGCCTTTATGTAGAGCAGAATCTAGTTCGTATTTAGTAAGCAGCATGTCACAGTCATCCTCTTGATGAAGCTTGAAGTCAAGGAGCCTTGCCCTATCAGTATATCTATTATTTAATTCATTCTGTGAGGGTAGAGGAAGACTGTCAAAGTTGGAAGTCGTGGCCCAAGCATCAACATGCTCATTTCGTCTGTGCAGAGGATTAGGGTACGAGATCTCTGCAGCATTTTTCCCTTTGATCTTGTTGATATCCTTCCATGCCCAACTTAGTGGCGTGTGAGAAATGAGACCACGGACAAAAGTTTCCCAGTCTGTCTGCCTCAGCTCCACCATACGTTCCCTGGCCTCAGCCAGAGCCGCTTGAAAGAGCCGAAGCATTTCAGCAGTTCGGGTCCTTCTATAAGCTAGTCCAATTATTCTGGCAGTGCATTTTAGTGCATGCAATTTAGAATCATTATAATAAGCATAAGTGCTATGACCAGTGTAATTTGGGTTACGTGGCCTGGACGATGGATCAAGTGATTCTATAAACTGGTCGATAGTACCTGTGAGCTCATTGTTAAAATCTTCAACTGATGAAGGTTCAGATGAACTGTACCATTCTGGCACATGAGCAACAAAATTGTCTCGTTGATCGATGGGCAGAGCCAGCCTCTTCCGCTTGAACATTCCGCAGGGGAGGATAGAGCTGCCAATGCTTACAGTGGCTAATATGGCCAGATGATCAGACGCCATATCTGGCACTATTGACGAGGCACACACGGTGCGGGAGACGTTGAAACCGAGACATAGATCAAGAATACCTTCGTAGATATGCGTCGGTTCAAGGTCACCCACAATCTGTGCATCATCGTGACTACCTAATAGTGACAACAGTTGGTTGCCGTTACGATTATTGAACTGCGAATTACCAATATTCATATGCCTAGCGTTATAATCACCTATAATGATGGTAGGCACAATCTGAATACAGATAGGAAGGTCAGCATAATTAAAGATACAAGGAGTTGATTATTTAGTACATAGTTGTTTTTCTCTTAAACTGGATGATCGAGAGGGAGTCTTTAACGTGATTGGGAATACATACATACACACAGACATACATACATGCATGCGTACATACGTACATACATGCATGCGTACATACATACATACATTCATACATACATACATACATACATACATACATACATACATATTGCAACTGGAGGACAGAAAATTATAATAGTAGTCATATATAACCCCCCACCGAATGACAGAAGACCCAGACAGGAATATGATAGAAACAACATGGCCACCATCAATATAATAGAGAGAGCAGCTTCTGTGGCTAGCAGGAACGGATCCAGACTTCTAATCATGGGAGACTTCAACCATGGGAAGATAGATTGGGGGAACAGAGACCCACACGGAGGCCCAGACACGTGGAGAGCTAAGCTGCTGGATGTGGCAACAAGAAACTTTCTAAGTCAACACGTCAAGGGACCGACAAGAATGAGAGGAGGGGATGAACCAGCCTTGCTGGATTTGATATTTACCCTAAATGAGTCGGATATAAGGGAAGTTAAGTTGGAAGCCCCCTTGGGAATGAGTGATCATAGTGTATTGAGCTTTGAGTACCTGGTTGAGCTAGGAATTATCACCCCCAAAAAAGAACTGGGAACCAAAGGGCTGGCGTACAGAAAGGGAAACTATGAGGAGATGAATAAATTCCTATGGGATATACATTGGGACACAGAACTCGGAACCAAGTCCGTACAAGACATGATGGACTATGTCACCCAAAAATGTCAGGAGGCTGTAAGCAGGTTTGTCCCAGCCCAACAGGAAAAAACAGAGAAGCAAAGGAAGAATCCGTGGTTTAATAGGGAATGTATGAAAGCAAAAGAGCTGAACAAAAGGGCATGGAGGAACTTTCGTAATAACAGAACACCAGAAAGTAGAGAGAGATACCAGAGAACCAGGAACGAGTATGTCAGTGTGAGAAGAGCAGCTGAGAAAAGGTATGAAAATGATATAGCTAACAAAGCCAAGACTGAACCAAAGCTACTACACAGTCACATCAGGAGGAAGACAACAGTGAAGGAACAGGTGATTAAACTTAGGGTGGGCGAGGACAGGTACACAGAGAATGACAAAGAGGTGTGTGAAGAACTCAACAAAAGGTTCCAGGAGGTCTTTACAATAGAACAGGGAGATATCACGGCGCTGGGAGAGGTGGCAGCAAACCAGGTGACCTTGGATAGGTTCGAAATTACAAGAGATGAGGTCAAAAAGCACCTATTGGAGCTGGATGTGAGAAAAGCTGTTGGGCCGGATGGAATCTCGCCATGGGTATTGAAAGAGTGTGCAGGAGCACTTTGCTTACCACTCTCCATAGTGTATAGTAAGTCACTGGAAACGGGGGACCTACCAGAAATATGGAAGACTGCTAATGTAGTACCAATATACAAAAAGGGTGACAGACAAGAGGCACTGAACTACAGGCCAGTGTCCTTAACTTGTATACCATGCAAGGTGATGGAGAAGATTGTGAGAAAAAACCTAGTAACACATCTGGAGAGAAGAGACTTCGTGACAACCCATCAACATGGGTTCAGGGAGGGTAAATCTTGCCTTACAGGCTTGATAGAATTCTACGATCAGGTGACAAGAATTAAGCAAGAAAGAGAAGGGTGGGCGGACTGCATTTTTTGGACTGTCGGAAAGCCTTTGACACAGTACCCCATAAAAGGTTGATGCATAAGCTGGAGAAACAGGCAGGAGTAACAGGTAGGGCGCTCCAGTGGATAAGGGAGTACCTAAGCAATAGGAAACAGAGAGTTACAGTGAGGGGTGAGACCTCAGACTGGCGTGAAGTCACCAGTGGAGTCCCACAGGGCTCTGTACTTGGACCTATCCTGTTTCTGATATACGTAAATGATCTCCCAGAGGGTATAGACTCATTCCTCTCAATGTTTGCTGACGACGCCAAAATTATGAGAAGGATTAAGACAGAGGAGGACAGCTTGAGACTTCAAGAAGACCTGGACAAGCTGCAGGAATGGTCGAACAAATGGCTGTTAGAGTTTAACCCAAGCAAATGTAATGTAATGAAGATAGGGGTAGGAAGCAGGAGACCAGATACAAGGTATCATTTGGGAGATGAAATACTTCAAGAGTCAGAGAGAGAGAAAGACCTGGGGGTTGATATCACGCCAGACCTGTCCCCTGAAGCTCATATCAAGAGGATAACATCAGCAGCATATGCCAGGTTGGCTAACATAAGAACGGCCTTTAGAAACTTGTGTAAGGAATCTTTCAGAACATTATATACCACATATGTCAGACCAATCCTGGAGTATGCGGCTCCAGCATGGAGTCCCTATCTAGTCAAGCATAAGACTAAACTGGAAAAGGTTCAAAGGTTTGCCACCAGACTAGTACCCGAGCTGAGAGGTATGAGCTACGAGGAGCGACTGCAGGAATTAAACCTCACTTCGTTGGAAGACAGAAGAGTTAGGGGGGACATGATCACCACATTCAAGATTCTCAGGGGAATCGACAGGGTTGATAAAGACAGGCTGTTTAACACAAGGGGCACACGCACTAGGGGACACAGGTGGAAGCTGAGTGCCCAAATGAGCCACAGAGATATTAGAAAGAACTTTTTTAGTGTCAGAGTGGTTGACAAATGGAATGCATTAGGAAGCGATGTGGTGGAGGCTGACTCCATACACAGTTTCAAATGTAGATATGATAGAGCCCATTAGGCTCAGGAAACTGTACACCTGTTGATTGACGGTTGAGAGGCGGGACCAAAGAGCCAGAGCTCAACCCCCGCAAGCACAACTAGGTGAGTACAACTAGGTGAGTACATACACACATACATACATACATACATACATACATACATACATACATACATACATACATACATACATACATACATACATACATACATACATACATACATACATACATACATACATACATACATACATACATACATACATACATACATACATACATACATACATACATACATACATACATACATACATACATACATACATACATACATACATACATACATACATACATACATACATACGTCCAGTCAGCATATAGCTATTTCGGGACAAAATCCAATACAGTTTATATTGGTGAGACGCCACTGTGATGAGGAGTTTAAATATCACTGCAACTGTAGGTTAATGTGTGACATAGGTGAGGTTAGATGAAGCATCTACAAGCATCAGCTGATGGAGTGTTGTGGAGGCTGGTGGTATTATGCCCAGATGTTGGAGGGTGGATTTGACCCTCCCACCCTCCCTCGCCCCCCCCCCCCCACATTGACCGCAGATGGTCTAACGTTACTTTCCACTCTCGCTAACCAAGGGAATAACCCCCCCCCCCAACACACAAACACATGCATCAGATTCTTAACTTACAATATTTATGATTTACCAATTTATGCTAATATACTGACTCTCAATTTCACAATATTGAATAAACTTTGATGAATCACTCGTCTATGGGTCATCCAATAATGTTAGCAGACTTCTAGATGTTACGACTGCTAGGTTCAAGCTCAGCTACAAGTACCTCTGGAAATTTGTAACATCTGATGTTGTAGATTTGACTAAATGTAAACTCTGTCAGCAGAACTATTCGCATACTTTGCGTCATTATATAATGGAATGTGAAAAAATCGCGGAATTTAAAGATAACAACATCAATAGTGTCCATGAAATGTGTATAAGTACTTCATTCATAATGATGTGCTGCCCGAAATCTTAGCGAAGTATCCAAAATTTGCTTACTGTAGGTAATGCATGCACATGATTGTAAAGCTGCCGCCCAGTTGGGTAAGTATGCAGCACATGACTGTAAAGCAGCCGCCCAGTTGGGTGGGTGTGGAGCACATGACTGTAAAGCTGCCGCCCAGTTGGGTAAGTGTGCAGCACATGACTGTAAATTAAGCTGCCGCCCAGTTGGGTGGGTGTGGAGCACATGACTGTAAAGCTGCCGCCCAGTTGGGTGAGTGTGGAGCAAGACTAGTAACTGTGCGACTCCTCATAGATGTAAAGTGCCTTGTATAGTGACTGTTGTGAGACTCTTGTTGAATCACTTGTGACACAAAAGATTACTGATGTGTGTATTTGTGTGGGTGATTAAATATGTGTGTGTATATATATATGTATACGTATGTACATATGTACATGTATGCATAAGTATGTGTACATTAATAATTTTGTAACTAGCGTCAAAACATTGTTATTTGCTTAGCTAAACGAACTAAAGGGTTCAGTTCCTGAACTGATTATGTGCCTCTGTAATCCTTTACACCACCACCCACGGGATGGGTATTATGGGGTGCATAAAAAAGAAAGAAAATGAATGGACCGAACCCCACAATTCATTTAGCTAAGCAAGTTACAATCTTGATGAGCTAGTTACAAAATTCACTATAATTCGTCACATCATTATTGGGTTCGAGATCGACCACAAGTAGTGAGTAGGGTAAATGAGGACTAGAGGGACGCGCACCATCTGGCCAGGGGGACCCCCAGCGACTAGAGCACCGCGCACCATCTGCCAGGTGAACCCCCTAGCGACTAGAGCACCGCGCGGGGATTTTCCCGGAAGTTGTGGCGTGTCGGACGCGTGTGAGTGTCCGGTGTTTGGGTATGTGGTCATGGAAGATTGTGGTCATGTTGTTTGGGGTGTAGGAGAGTATGTAGGGCTATGTGGTATGTGCTAAAGTAAGAGGTATGTGGATATGTTGTTAAGAGTAAATGAATATGTATGTTTGTTTTCCGTAGACTTAATCCTGTGTGTGTAGATAATAGTTTTTGATTAAAGACTATGTATTGCTATGCGCCTAGAGTAAGAGATGAGTGCTCTAGAAGGCCCAACATATGTTGATGTGGTAGGGGAGGGAGGGGATAGGGAGTCTGAGGGAGAGTGAGGGGAGGTTCCCCTCTGGCGTGAGAGTGTTTAGAGCCATTTGTGGTTTTGTCAGCTTCCGTTTAGGTAGCACTTGAGAGAGTGTCATGTTGGGTAGGGGATGGAAGCTATGTGCCACCCCTCCCCGTCCTCTCCCATACCTTCTAGAGTGTGGCACCCCTCTCCCTCCTCTCCCCTACCTTCTAGAGTGGGACACCCCTCCCCCTCCCTTACCTTCTAGAGTGGGACACCCCTCCCCCTCCCCTCCATTACCTTCTAGAGTGGGTCACCCCTCTCCCTCCAATCCCTTACCTTCTAGAGTGTGGCACCCCTCTCCCTCCTCCCCCATACCTTCTAGAGTGGGGCACCCCTCCCCCTCCCCTCCCTTACCTTCTAGATTGGGGCACCCCTCTCCCTCCTCTCTCCTACCTTCTAGAGTGGGACACCCCTCCCCCTCCCTTACCTTCTAGAGTGTGACACCCCTCCCCCCTCCCCTCTCCTACCTTCTAGAGTGGGACACCCCTCTCCCTCCCTTACCTTCTAGAGTGGGGCACCCCTCTCCCTCCTCTCCCCTACCTTCTAGAGTGGGACACCCCTCTCCCTCCCCTCCCTTACCTTCTAGAGTGGTACGGACCAGGTCCACATATTCTTTTATTAAACACTTAAGCGATTTACAACGATAATAATAATAATAAGACTTCTTGGTGGTTTAGCTAGCAGACAGATGGGGAAAGGCTTTCATGCAGTCCATCGAATGGGTAGGGGATGGAAGCTAGAGTTAAGATGGGAGAGTGAGGGGACCTTCCCCCATGGCTGGAGAGTGTTTAGGGTCATTTGTGGGTTTTTTTGACGTCTATTATCCATGAAGTGCCAGGAGGGTAGGAGAGAAAGAAAGAGGCACACAGACAGACAGACAGACAGACCGGAGGGTAGGACGTGATGGGAGTGGCAGCAACACGGAAGTGAACCATTAACCTTAAGCACTTTTCGATGTCTTTAGAGCGGATTGAGAGATGCTCACCCCAACAGGCCATCACCTGTCAACCATCAATCAATCATTTCTCATTTGACCGGAATCGTTTCTCTTTTCTAGCATAGGTGGCATCATATCTCCCCTCAGCAGAGATTATATGCAATAAACGGGGAAAAGTAAACACATTATATAAATTTATATCTTTTATTAAACACTTAAGCGATTTACAACGATAATAATAATAATAATAAGACTTCTTGGTGGTTTAGCAGACAGATGGGGAAAGGCTTCTGGTCATCCTAGTCAATCATCCAATCTGTAGACAGGTAGATTGGAGGGAGAGTGAGGGGTCCTTCCCCCCATGGCTGTTAATCCCAATGTGTAGATAATAGTTATGATTAAAAAAATGAGACTATGTATTGCTATGTAGAGGCTGTGTGTAGGTGAGAGGGGTCCCAACATATGTTGATGGGGGGCAGGGGGGGCGAGGGGAGCTTCCCCTAGGCGCGAGAGGGTTGGAGGGTCATTTGCAGTTTCTGACAGAGAGGAGAGGCTCTTAAGATGCACTGGGGGAGTGACGGTAGTGGGATGCACCATCCATCCATCCACCCATCCATCCACACATCCCTCCATCCATCCATCCATCCATCCACTAATCCAGCCACCCATCCCTCCATCCATCCATCTCTCTCTCTCTCTCTCTCTCTCTCTCTCTCTCTCTCTCTCCCTCTCTCAAGTTACAATCATGACGCACCTGTTAGAAAATTCAAAATAAGTCTGCAAATCAACGCGTGAGACGTGATCACCACCTTCAAATTTTGTTAACTGTGATCCCAACATCGGCTCTCCCAATAAATATAATTGAAATGTAAGCGTGTTTTTCTCAATCTCCATCACCTCTTCTTCCTACACCCATTATCGCTGTGCAGACATTATAAAACACAACGGCGTTATCATAGGAAGACAATGACACAGAATGTTCAAGACTCCTGAATGAGTGAAACATCAACCCGTCTCGTTAGGGTCTAACCTTCGTGCTGGTTTGAGGCGTAGTGACATGGGCGAGGTACTGGGATGACCCAACCCTCACCCCATCCACCCCCCACACCAATCCCCCATCCCCACTCCCACACCCCTTCCAGGCCCTAACCATCAAGCATCACTTCACCCTTCCCAGACCGGATGTTCTGTGCAAAGCCTTTAGTATTATTATTTCTGATCATATGTGTAACCTGGTATCGCAACGTGACCAACATGACACATAGCAGTCACTGCTTACTAACCTACATGCTTTTCTCTCGCTCGCTCTCTCTCTCTCTCTACATTATATGTGGCATTACACAATGTGTTAAGAACTACCTACGGGATGCTAAACAATCCAATCTCACACAAGGCAGTCATATGGGTCAAGGACTGATCCCTCAATTCATTTTTAGCTAAACAAGTTACAATCATGCAGACGACAGCTCAGAAACCCGTGACCTTGACTCGTCAGCATCTGTCAATTCTGACTGGTTAGCTACGTCCGGCATAGCAGCTGACTGCGCAGTGTCACCCATTCATTGGCGCGTGAGTCGTGATCACTACCTACAAATTTTGTTAATTATGATCCCAACATCAGCTGTCCCAATAAATATCATTGAAATGTAAGCGTGTTTTTTCTCAACCTCCATCACCTCTTCTTCCTACACCGTTACTGCAGACCTTGTAACACACAACGTCACACACCATTCATATATAAGTCAATGCGGAAAAACATAGTCTTGATACTATTATTAAATTGACTGGTTCATTATCCACGAGTTCAAGATCGTCTCACAGCCTTGAAATCAGACCTACATTATCCAAATGTAAACAGACGGAATGAGTCGATAGTGAAATAGATCCGACTTGTAACACAGTCAAACTTTCTTCTATCCAAATAAATAACATTTGAAAAATGTATGTCTGTCTACTCATTCCGTCTCCTTAGGGTCTGACCTTGTGTCTTTCCATAGCGGGAGTTTTCACTCATCAGCCATTAGTAATCGTTCGATCCAGCAGAAAAAAAAACAGACACTGCTGACAGTGTGACAGTTTTAACCTAACGTAACGTGGAACTCATCATCTTTTCAGCAGTCCAAATAACATTATGAAAAGTAAGTGAGACTTAGTCCAGCTCAATTACATGTCTTATTATTATATAATTGTGAAATAAGCACAGATGAGTTTGGGGAGACATGTTCGCTACCTACATTTCTTCATGTGAGTTCATTTTAGTTTAAAGTTTTCCATCTTAAATTAAATACTACCATCATCACCAACAACTTACTGGGTGCCTTAGTCATTCAGTTTACAACTCAGTAAGTGTTTACGGAACGTGGGAATCACATCATGTGAGATTATTTAGTTTAGTTCAAAGTTTCCTAATCTTAAAATATTACGATCATCATCATCATCAACAACAACTTATTGGGTGACTTAGACATTCAGTTTACAACTCAGTAAGTGTTTACTGAAGGTGGGAATCACTTCATATGTGATTATTTAGTTTAGTTCAAAGTTTCCTAATCTTAAAATATTACGATCATCATCATCATCAACATCAACTTACTGGATGTCTTAGACATTCAGTTTACAACTCAGTAAGTGTTTACTGAACGTGGGAATCACTTCATATGTGATTATTTAGTTTAGTTCAAAGTTTCCTAATCTTAAAATATTACGATCATCATCATCATCAACATCAACTTACTGGATGTCTTAGACATTCAGTTTACAACTCAGTAAGTGTTTACTGAAGGTGGGAATCACTTCATGTGAGATTATTTAGTTTAGTTCAAAGTTTCCCAATCTTAAAATATTACGATCATCATCATCATCATCAACAAAAACTTATTGAGTGTCTTAGACATTCAGTTTACATCTCAGTAAGTGTTTACTGAATGTGGGAATCACTTCATATGGGATTTTTTAGTTTAGTTTAAAGTTTTCCATCTTAAATTAAATACTACTATCATCATCCATTGTCAGCCAATTACTATTCGTATCATCAAAGTCCTTTCAGTCATCAAACAAGCAGAGGTGCTGCATAAACCACTAAAGATCTGACGTATGCAAGGTACATCATTTTTTGACAATTCTGACACCAATCCACCTGAGCGATTCGACTGTGCACAACACTAGCCTAGCACTCTTATTAATTTTTTTTCATTCACTGTTAACTTAGCATAGTGTAAGTTTTTTTTTCACATTTCATATCGCGGTGTAGATTTAGTTTTAACAAAAAGTGGAACACGAGAGCGTGAACTAATCGGGTTGCGATAGGAGGAAAGGCTTTGTGGATGGCTAGTCATAACTTAACAGATATGATTTCACAGAGTTTTAACCTTTTGCAAGTTTTTCAGTGTTTTCTCTTCACTTGTGCTAAGTGAGTCAGACAAAACGGGTCATTTCATTATTAGCCAAGGCAATACGCTATTAGCTAGTTAGTCAAAACATATAACACGCATTATTTCACAGGAATTTTTTCTAGCAAATATGGTTCCTTTAAGCAGTTCATCACATCAAACATCAGCAGTCCGCGAAATTCTCTTTAGTCAATAATCATCCTTTACAGTATTTCTTGACTAAAATAGCACTCCAAACATAAGTGGCCATTTTTATTCACACTGTCACACTTAGTCAATAATTTGTTTCGCAGAGTGACAAGTTATGCATAGTGACGAGATTTCACGCTGAGCATAGTTTTTAAGAGAGTTCACACTGTATTAATACGGTCACGGATATCTTATGTTATGTTTATGAAGATCTTTACTTCTTATTTTCTTATTTTACCCATTTCCCAGCACCCTGCTTTTCAGCCTTCACATATTCTTTTCAAATCAACTTGGCTTACTGTTTTCCAGTAGATTTGTTTCACATTACATATATTAATCAACTTTCAAATTCAGTTCAGTTTCTTTTCAATATCACAGCTTCGTTGTTCCCCTGTCAGTATCCAGTTCATCACCTCATATTATCAATGTCATTAATACTACTATCACCAACTATGTATCGGGTAGCTTAGGCATTCAGTTACCAACTCAGTTTGTGAAAATCACTTCATGTGAGCTCATTTTAGTTTAGGATAAGGTTTTTTCATCGTAAAATAGTATTATCATCATGACCAGGTATTGGACGGCTCTACCATTCAGTTTACAACTCAGTAACTGTTTACTGAACATAGATATCCCTCCATATGACCTCTTTTTTAGTTTAAGTTTCTCCATCGTAAAAAAAAAAAAATATTACTATCACAAACCTTGTATTGTCAGGCTCCAGCATTCAGTTTACAACTCAGTAAGTGTTTACTGAATGCAAAATCGCTACATGTGCGGTCATTTAGTTTAAAGTTTCCCAGTCTTAAAATAGTACTATCACCATCCATGTATTGGATGGCTCATCCATTCAGTTTACAACTCAGTAACTGCTTACTGAAATAGATATCCCTCCATGTGTCCTCATTTTTAGTTTAAAGTTTCTCCATCGTAAAATAAAAAATATATATTACTGTCACTAACCTTGCATTGGCTGGCTCCGACATTCAGTTTACAACTCAGTAAGTGTTTACTGAATGCAAAATCGCTACATGTGTGGACATTTAGTTTAAAGTTTCCCAATCTTAAAATATTACTATCATCATCAACCACACATTGGCTGGCTTAGTCTTTCAGTTTACAACTCAGTGAGTGTTTACTGAACGTGGAAATTGTCACATGTGTGGGCATTTAGTTTAGTTTTAAGTTTCACAATCTTAAATTAAATACTATCATCAAACCCGTATTGGACTCTCGGCCATTCAGTTAACCACTCGGTAGTGCTTACTGAACGTCGAAATCATTTCATGTGTGCCCATTTTTACTTGAACCCGTCTCCACTCCAAACCGGACCTGCGGTCCGAGTCGGGACCCCAGGTCCTAACTGGTTTGGAGTGGAGACGGGTTCAAGGAAAAATGGGCACACATGAAATGATTTCGACGTTCAGTAAGCACTTACCGAGTGGTTAACTGAATGCCCGAGAGTCCAATATGGGTTGATGATAGTATTTAATTTAAGATTGTGAAACTTAAAACTAAACTAAATGCCCACACATGTGACAATTTCCACGTTCAGTAAACACTCACTGAGTTGTAAACTGAAAGACTAAGCCAGCCAATGTGTGGTTGATGATGATAGTAATATTTTAAGATTGGGAAACTTTAAACTAAATGTCCACACATGTAGCGATTTTGCATTCAGTAAACACTTACTGAGTTGTAACTGAATGTCGGAGCCAGCCAATGCAAGGTTAGTGACAGTAATATATATTTTTTTTTATTTTACGATGGAGAAACTTTAAACTAAAAATGAGGACACATGGAGGGATATCTATGTTCAGTAAGCAGTTACTGAGTTGTAAACTGAATGGTTGAGCCATCCAATACATGGATGGTGATAGTGCTATTTTAAGACTGGGAAACTTTAAACTAAATGACCGCACATGTAGCGATTTTGCATTCAGTAAACACTTACTGAGTTGTAACTGAATGCTGGAGCCTGACAATACAAGGTTTGTGATAGTAATTTTTTTTTTTTTTACGATGGAGAAACTTAAACTAAAAAAATGAGGTCATATGGAGGGATATCTATGTTCAGTAAACAGTTACTGAGTTGTAAACTGAATGGTAGAGCCGTCCAATACCTGGTTCATGATGATAATACTATTTTACGATGGAAAACCTTATCCTAAACTAAAAATGAGCTCACATGAAGTGATTTTCACTTACTGAGTTGTTAACTGAATGCCTAAGCTACCCGATACATAGTTGGTAGTAGTATTAATGACATTGAATATGAGAGGTGATGAACTGGATACTGACAGGGGAACAACGAAGCTGTGATATTGAAAAGAAACTGAACTGAACTGAATTTGAAAGTTGATTAATATATGTAATGTGAAACAATCTACTGGAAAAACAGTAAGCCAAGTTGATTTGAAAAGAATATGTGAAGGCTGAAAAGCAGGGTGCTGGGAATGGGTAAAAATAAGAAAATAAGAAGTAAAGATCTTCATAAACATAACATAAGATATCCGTGACCGTAAATAATACAGTGTGAACTCTCTAAAAACTATGCTCAGCATGAAATCTCGTCACTAAGCATAACTGTCACTCTGCAAAACAAATTATTGACTAAGTGTGACAGTGTGAATAAAAATGGGCATTTATGTTTGGAGTGCTATTTTAGAAAAGAAATACTGTAAAGGATGATATTGACTAAAGAGAATTTCGCGGACTGCTGATGTTTGATGTGATGAACTTCTTAAAGGAACCATATTTGCTAGAAAAAATTCCTGTGAAATAATGCGTGTCATATGTTTTGACTAACTAGCTAATAGCGTATTGCCTTGGCTAATAATGAAATGACCCGTTTTGTCTGACTCACTTAGCACAAGTGAAGAGAAAACACTGAAAAACTTGCAAAAGGTTAAAACTCTGTGAAATCATATCTGTTATGTTAAGTTATGACTAACCGTCCACAAAGCCTTTCCTCCTATCGCAACCCGATTAGTTCACGCTCTCGTGTTTCACTTTTTGTTAAAACTAAATCTACACACGCGATATGAAATGTGAAACAAAACTTACACTATGCTAAGTTAACAGTGAATGAAAAAAATTAATACGAGTGCTAGGCTAGTGTTGTGCACAGTCGAATCGCTAAGGTGGGTTGGTGTCAGAATTGTCAAAAAATGATGTACCTTGCATACGTCAGATCTTTAGTGGTTTATGCAGCACCTCTGCTTGTTTGATGACTGAAAGGACTTTGATGATATGAACAGTAATTGGCTGACAATGGATGATGATATTAGTATTTAATTTAAGATGGAAATTTTAAACTAAACTAAAAAAATCCCATATGAAGTGATTCCCCATTCAGTAAACACTTACTGAGATGTAAACTGAATGTCTAAGACACTCAATAAGTGTTGTTGATGATGATGATGATGATCGTAATATTTTAAGATTGGGAAACTTTGAACTAAACTAAATAATCTCACATGAAGTGATTCCCCCTTCAGTAAACACTTACTGAGTTGTAAACTGAATGTCTAAGACATCCAGTAAGTTGATGTTGATGATGATGATCGTAATATTTAAGATTAGGAAACTTTGAACTAAACTAAATAATCACATATGAAGTGATTCCCACGTTAAGTAAACACTTACTGAGTTGTAAACTGAATGTCTAAGACATCCAGTAAGTTGATGTTGATGATGATGATGATCGTAACATTTTAAGATTAGGAAACTTGAATAAACTAAACTAAATATATCACATATGAAGTGATTCCCCCTTCAGTAAACACTTACTGAGTTGTAAACTGAATGTCTAAGTCACCCAATAAGTGTTGTTGATGATGATGATGATCATAATATTTTAAGATTAGGAAACTTTGAACTAAACTAAATAATCTCACATGACGTGATTCCCACGTTCCGGAAAACTTACTGAGTTGTAAACTGAATGACTAAGGCACCCAGTAAGTTGTTGTTGATGATGGTAGTATTTATTTAAGATGGAAAAATCACATGACGTGATTCCCACGTTCCGTAAACACTTACTGAGTTGTAAACTGAATGACTAAGGCACCCAATAAGTTGTTGTTGATGATGGTGATGATGGTAGTATTTAATTTAAGATGGAAAATATCTAATCTGTTATGTTAAGTTATGACTAGCCGTCCACAAGCCTTTCCTCCTATCGCAACCCGATTAGTTCACGCTCTCGTGTTTCACTTTTTGTTAAAACTAAATCTACACACGCGATATGAAATGTGAAAACAAAACTTACACTATGCTAAGTTAACAGTGAATGAATAAAATTAATACGAGTGCTAGGCTAGTGTTGTGCACAGTCGAATCGCTAAGGTGGGTTGGTGTCAGAATTGTCAAAAAAATGATGTACCTTGCATACGTCAGATCTTAGTGGTTTATGCAGCACCTCTGCTTGTTTGATGACTGAAAGGACTTTGATGATATGAACAGTAATTGGCTGACAATGGATGATGATTAGTATTTAATTTAAGATGGAAAATTTTAAACTAAACTAAAAAAATCCCATATGAAGTGATTCCCCATTCAGTAAACTCTTACTGAGATGTAAACTGAATGTCTAAGACACTCAATAAGTTGTTGTTGATGATGATGATGATGATCGTAATATTTAAGATGGGAAACTTTGAACTAACTAAATAATCTCACATGAAGTGATTCCCACCTTCAGTAAAACTTACTGAGTTGTAAACTGAATGTCTAAGACATCCAGTAAGTTGATGTTGATGATGAGATGATCGTAATATTTTAAGATTAGGAAACTTTGAACTAAACTAAATAATCACATATGAAGTGATTCCCACGTTAAGTAAACACTTACTGAGTTGTAAACTGAATGTCTAAGACATCCAGTAAGTGATGTTGATGATGATGATGATCGTAAATTTTAAGATTAGGAAACTTTGAACTAAACTAAATAATCACATATGAAGTGATTCCCACCTTCAGTAAACACTTACTGAGTTGTAAACTGAATGTCTAAGTCACCCAATAAGTTGTTGTTGATGATGATGATGATATAATATTTTAAGATTAGGAAACTTTGAACTAAACTAAATAATCTCACATGACGTGATTCCCACGTTCCGTAAACACTTACTGAGTTGTAAACTGAATGACTAAGGCCCCAGTAAGTTGTTGTTGATGATGGTAGTATTTAATTTAAGATGGAAAAATCACATGACGTGATTCCCACGTTCCGTAAACACTTACTGAGTTGTAAACTGAATGACTAAGGCACCCAATAAGGTTGTTGTTGATGATGGTGATGATGGTAGTTTAATTTAAGATGGAAAATATCTAATCTGTTATGTTAAGTTATGGACTAGCCGTCCACAAAGCCTTTCTCCTATCGCAACCCGATTAGTTCACGCTCTCGTGTTCACTTTTTGTTAAAAAAAATCACACGCGATATGAAATGTGAAAAAAAAAACTTACACAATGCTAAGTTAACAGTGAATGAATAAAATAATACGAGTGCTAGGCTAGTGTTGTGCACAGTCGAATCGCTAAGGTGGGTTGGTGTCAGAATTGTCAAAAAATGATGTACCTTGCATACGTCAGATCTTTAGTGGTTTATGCAGCACCTCTGCTTGTTTGATGACTGAAAGGACTTTGATGATATGAATAGTAATTGGCTGACAATGGATGATGATATTAGTATTTAATTTAAGATGGAAAACTTTAAACTAAACTAAAAAAATCCATATGAAGTGATTCCCACATTCAGTAAACACTTACTGAGATGTAAACTGAATGTCTAAGACACTCATAAGTTTTGTTGATGATGATGATGATCGTAATATTTAAGATGGGAAACTTTGAACTAAACTAAATAATCTCACATGAAGTGATTCCCACCTTCAGTAATCACTTACTGAGTTGTAAACTGAATGTCTAAGACATCCAGTAAGTTGATGTTGATGATGAGGATGATGTTAATATTTTAAGATTAGGAAACTTTGAACTAAACTAAATAATCACATATGAAGTGATTCCACGTTCAGTAAACACTTACTGAGTTGTAAACTGAAGTCTAAGACACCCAGTAAGTTGATGTTGATGATGATGATGATCATAATATTTTAAGATTAGGAAACTTTGAACTAAACTAAATAATCACTATGAAGTGATTCCCACCTTCAGTAAAACTTACTGAGTTGTAAACTGAATGTCAAAGTCACCAATAAGTTGTTGTTGATGATGATGATGATCATAATATTTTAAGATTAGGAAACTTTGAACTAAACTAAATAATCTCACATGACGTGANACCTTATTGGATGACCCATAGATGTGTGGTTCTTCCAGCATAATAAAATGATGATAGATGGAGTAGCTGGTGTGAATTTCCCACTGACTCAAGTCAACGAGATTTTGTTGTTCCCGGAATATTATTGCCTTCGGGCTGTTCAAAAGCAGTCCAAGATGGTATTCATTTCCCTATTTATGAGCAAAGGTTTTAGCTAACTCATCAATAGCTCTATGATTAAACTGATGAATGCACCTCTCTCCCCTGTCACTATGCACTTCATGTAAAATTGTATGTGGATAGTGAAGGCTATTCACAGAATTACTGCATTTCATATTACATGTATTTATAGTATATTATATTATATAATCAATTAAAGACATATTTATATATATTCATTAAATGAAAACTAAAATCACAGCAAAAAAATAGTGCCAGAGTATATTTCATATGGATTCCATCACGTGGGAAGTAGTGGAACTACAGGAGCTGAAGTCATTGAGTTGTAATTGACCCAAGACCCGTGAGCTGTAGTTGACCCCCATCCCCCCCCCATTAGTGAGCTGTTGTTGACCCCCATACCCCCCAACCCGTGAGCTGTAGTTGACCCCCATACCCCCCCCCATCAGTGATCTGTTGTTGACCCCCCCCATACCCCCCAACCCGTGATCTGTAGTTTACCCCATACCCCAACCCGTGAGCTGTAGTTGACCCCATACCCAAACCCGTGAGCTGTAGTTGATCCAATACCCATCTTGTGAACGGTAGTGAAGCCCATACCCATCACGTAGGCAGTAGTGGACCCCATACCCATTCTACCGGTCGTAGTGCACCCCCATACACTTCCTGTGGTTGATAGTGGTCCCCATACTCATCCTGTGGACGGTAGTGGACCCCTTACCCATCCTGTTGGTGACTGTGGACCCAGTACCCATCCTGTGAATCGTAGTGGACTCTATACCCATCCTGTGATCGGTAGTGTACCCATACTCATTCTGTGGGAGGTAGTGCACCATAATCCCATCCTTTGGATTGGCATGGGCAGCATACCTACCCTGTGGATGATAATTGTCCCCAAACCCATCCCAGGGGCGGTAGTGAACCCCCGTACTCATCCTGTGGGCAAAAATAGACCCCATACCCATCCACTGGGCAGTAATGGATTCCATACCTTCCTATGGTGGTAGTGGACCCCACACCCATCCTAAAGCGGTAGTGGACTCCCATACCCATTCTTTGGGCGGTAGTTGACCATATACCCATCCTTTAAGCAGAAGTGGACCCCTGTACCCATTCTGATTGAGGTAATGAAACCCCCATACCCATCCTGTGGAGGGCAGTGTACCCCAAGCCAATCGTCTAGATGGTATTGCACTTCATACCCCCACCCTGTGCGCAGTAATTGATCCCATACCCATCCTGAGGATGGTAGGGGACCCTCAAACCCATCCCGTGGTCCATAATGTACCCCATACCCATCCTGATGGTGGTTGTGGACCCAATACCCACCTTGTGGGCGGTTGTGAACCCCATACCCATCCCGTTGGTGGTAGTGGACCCCCAGAGTCATTTTGATGGAGGTACCGAGCGAACATTTTCTGGTTTTCATATTGTGATAAAAACCACATTTTATTACTTTTTAAATTACGTTTTAAATGTGGGAACCGACCTGTGAGATTTATATTTATTTAATTTATATGAATTAATATAGAATTTATATTTACGTTAATTTATATATTTCGATAGCAATTTGTATGACGTTAAGTGGACTGTATTTCTGCAATTATCTCACAAATCGATCCTTACACATTAGGGGGGGTTTATATTAAATTTATATATATGCAGACAATCAAACTTCAGTATTAAACTACATATATTAGTATATAAAATTGGAGGTGCCTTATCTTATTGTACAGCAGACTTAGTACACCAGATATAACTAGGAACTAGACACCAAATTATCCACGAGAGACTAGCTTCCAACACCCAAGTAACTGATGTACCAAGATTAATTCTTGCTTCCTCTTCTTGTTCCTGTCAAAGGGCACTAGCTGTAAAGCCAAAAGCTCCTGGCTTACTTGTCCAGATGTCAGTAAGTGATAGAAAGGTCACATTTACTCTATTTTGATACTGATAATTAAGTTAACTCAAATGAGAAGTTTTTATGATATTAAAAGTCCAAAGACTAATGTATTTAAGAACAATTTCCAACAGAATAGCTGGTAAATTTATAGTACTATGTGACAATGATAACCCATTTTCTATTGATGGAAAATTCCACTACAAGCTACATTTTCTATGAGTTAACTTGTGAATACAACAGGAGCAATATTATCTGCATATTGCATGTAATATTAGTAAATGGTGTTGGGTTTTACAACATATTTCCCCGGGGGCTGCTCACGGGTCGAAGTCCTATTTAGAAAAGACAAACACCGATACTCCTCCTTCGAATTATTAGATTAATTTGATGTTAGTAATTAGTAATCACACATTTGTGCGTCTGTTCGTACAGGGTGGATGTCCCGTACTAGAGGTGCAGGGGTTAGAAGTCTAATGCGATTTCATTTCCCTGTTAACTCTTGAATGGCTAAAATTATAGTCTAAATACAAATTATTTTCCCAGAAGACTGAATGTGATCAAGTACTACTGACAAGTATGATTAAGGAACTGCAGTGAGATCAGTGACCTTAGATATAACTTGAAGCTTGTTCAGGTAACTGGTCACTGATATATAAACACTGAGGCCCATGGAATTCATCTTTATTAAATAATAAATGTATAAAAATCAGTCGTCGGATTAATAGAGGTTTAATTTAGTTAATTGATTCAGAGGATTGAATAGTCCATCATTAAAGTCAAGTATGGTTCTGAGACTGCAGTGGGTTCAGTGAGATTGGTCACAGTGACTTGTAGCTGTTTTGGCTACTGGTCACTGATTTGCCACTGAGGCCTCATGAACTCCTCTTCAGCTTTAAATGATGATATTAACATCAACCTCTGTTGCTATAGTCAGCTGTAATCTCCTTAGTATAATGCTACTGGAGAAATATAATGAGCTGATAAATTTAGATTTCTACTGGTATTGTTTATCTGCAGGCATAGGTCTCCTCAGGCTTAATACTGGGCCTGAGAGTAATTTGCCTCCTGCAGAATTTAACATGGTTATGCCCTGATATTTAGTAGGGCTACCGATGAATCGATGGTAGTAGTCTGTACCTTCAAGGATACCGAAGTCGGTGAGATGATCAGACTTAATATTATCTGCAACCCGTCCTCACACAAGACAGCACATATATGACTTAATGCATAAAGTCTATATGTTGAATGTGATTTAGTACATATGTGATATATTCCCAGTTACCTTTTTTACCAAGGCCCAAACTCTTCCTCACGTACCAATTTACGTCTCACAGTACCCGTTCATCAACGTAGATAGCAGAATAGTCGTGATTGGTTCAATTATAACGAAAATTGTAGTTTTCAGGACCTACATGGGTTGTGAAATTTACCTACTATTGTCCATGCTCTTAGAATATTACAGATCAGCTACATCCTATTGAAGGCTCGTAGTTTTGTTTTGAGAAATATTAGCTGTTCTTAGTAAATTATAATAAGCACTATAAATTATTACATAGAATAACAGTGCTTCACCAATCAATATTATATACCATAGTATGTGCTTTAAAATATTTAAAGAATGTTTTGTAGGAACGCTAACAGAAAACGATGTTATGTTGGAATGTCTATGGGGCAAACTACGGCAAACAAGATAATATGGTGTCTACTATAGCAACTATAGGATGGGTATATTGTCCACTACCACCTGTTAGGTAAGTAAGGGGTCCAATACCACCCACAGGATGGGTATGGGGGGTCACATCCACCCGCAGGATGGGTATGGGGATCACATCCACCCATAGAATGGGTATGGAGTCCAATAACACCCACTGGATGTGTATGGCGTCCGTTGCCACCCACAGGATGAGTTTAGGGTCCAGTATCGCCCACAGGATTAGTATATAGGGTCCACTGCCGCCCACAGGGTCGGTAGGGGGTCCACTATCGCAGAGTGCACTCCTGGCATTGAACGCACATAGCAGTGACACCCATAAAACAGTCAGTGATATTGGAATGAATGTTTTAGCTGCTAAAGAAAACAGATTTGAAATTACATTCCTATGGATACCATCACATGTTGGCATCTCGAGGCATGACACTGTTGATATGCTTTCAAAGACAGCCTGTAGAAAACCAGTGGTAGAAATTGATATGGGTGTTGTCATGTTCACAGAAAATGGTACCATCCGTTTTCTATGTGCGGCGGCTGGACGCCACTAAAGGAGGTAAACAAGAGCGCACAGGACGCCTGCCAAGCTTGGGAGCCATAGTCATGTAATCATTTATAAGTATTAAAGTCAGTAACCAGGAATGACTTTACATCAACCTTACTACCAAGACTATCTCGGCTATATACAGACACCACACTGGCGACGAGGATGAACTGGGAACGCAGGTATTTTGTTCAACAAAACACAAGGAAGAAGCATGCTGCCTCACGCGCCCAGAGGAGGAAAGAGAAGCTGTGAGCACCATACCCCATGCTTTGTGCTGACCGTTGCTGTGTGCTGACCATTGCTGTGTGCTGATCGTTGCTGTGTGCTGGCCGTTGCTGTATGCTGGCCAATGCTGTGTGCTACCCAAGCTGTGCTGATTGTTGCTGTGAGAGAGGAATGTGCCGACGCTGTGTACGAAACGACGCTTTGATGCAGTGTACAAAACCCGATGTTTTGGTTACGAAACGACGCTCCGTGCTACAAAATTCTTCACGCTGTGAACCAACTGCTGCCTACTGCTGCCAACTGCTGTGAACCAACTGCTGTACCAACTGCTGTACCAACTGCTAACAACTGCTGTGTTGCTGTGAGTAGGAACAACACATGTACACAAGGGCTAGGTAAGAAGTCAGTTGCTGCTGTGTTGTGCACTGTTGTGAACTTTTGCATTAAAATGCTTGTGTGCTTTGCAAAATTAAAGTAATTACAGTGAATTCTTAAATAACATATACAGTGCAGTAAGTGTTATATATTCTGAGGAACATTTTAAGTGATAAGTTTAAATTTATTCAGTAAAAATGGCAAATATACCTCAGTTTCCTGCATTTGATCCTGACTGTGACCAGACAAACCTGTCACAGAGGTGGGTCAAATGGCTTAAAAGGTTTGAAAATTTGTTGATAGTTTCTGACATCAAAAGTGCTGAAAGAAAGCGTGCCTTTCTGCTTCATTATGCAGGTGATAGAGTTTGTGACATCTTTGATACACTGAAAGATACTGGTGGTGCTAAAGATTATGACACTGCCAAGGCCAAATTAACTGAGCATTTCAAACCAAGGCAAAATACTGCTATGGAAATTATGCATTTCAGGAGAGCGAAACAACTCTCTAATGAAACTGTTGATCAATACCATACACGTCTGCAGGGTTTAGCAGCCCACTGTGAGTTTGCTGATGTTGACAACGAAATCAAACAGCAAATAATTGAAACATGCACATCTACACGTCTCCGTCGAAGAGCTCTAGAACTTGTTGATGATGAAAGTTCTCTTACCAAGATACTGGATATGGCTCGTCGAATGGAAGATGCTGCACGTGATGCTCGTGCCATGGAGTGCAGTGCCAACAACGGTTCTGCCACTGTTACTAACAGTCATGAAGTATGTAAGGTTCAGGGAGTACACCATGATCGTAGAAGATATCATGCCAAACCTAACATTAAATTGAGCCGAGAACCACATCACAACTGGAGTCATGGAACAAGACTCAAGCAGTCACAACGACTCACATCAGAGGTTGTCAATAATAAATGTTACAATTGTGGAGGAGACTACCCACACCAAGATAATGTTTGTCCTGCACAAGGTAAGAAGTGCTATGAGTGTAGAAAACTAGGTCATTTTGGTGCTATGTGTCGTTCCGCACTAAAGAAACCACAATCAATAAATAAAAGCAATGTACGAGGATCAAGTCATAGGAGTCGAGGTGGCAAACACAATATTGCACCTCAAATCAAGAATGTTAATAATATACAAGACAACATTTCATTACAACCAGTCTCAGATGACAGTGAATGTGATTATATTTATGGAGTACAATCAATCACAAAATGGAATGATCTTCCAAACAACCCAGAGACTATAGTATACATTGCTGGCATTTGTCTCAAAATTCTCATTGACACTGGATCAAACATTGACACCATTGCTGAGTGCCACTATGAAAAATTTAAAAAACAGTTCCCAAAGCTTGAAAAATACAATGGTAAAGCCACTGCCTATGCTTCAAAGGTAGCCTTACCAGTGATTGGAACTTTCACTGCAGAGATTAAGTCAAAGAATGCAATGCTCATTACTACATTCCATGTTGTTAGGAATGCAAAGGAGTCTTTACTCAGTTACAAGACTTCAACCAAATTGGGGCTACTTCAGCTTTCTAATGCTGTAGCAGTGGAATCTGCAAACAATGTTGATGCTATTGTTGCTGAATTTTCTGATCGGTTTAAATCCATAGGTTGTTATACTGATAGCAAGGTACATCTGCATATCAACCCAGATGTAATTCCAGTTGCCCAACCACATCGCCGACAACCATTCCATACTCGCAAGAAAGTCGATGCCGAACTGGATAGGCTGATAGAACTAGATATCATTGAACCGGTAACAGGCCCAACACCATGGGTAAGCCCAATTGTCACTCCACCAAAGCCGAAGAATCCAGATGAGATACGCATTTGTGTAGACATGCGTGTTCCCAACAAGGCAATAATGCGTGAACGCCATCCTACACCCACTGTAGATGATATGATTTACCGCTTGAATGGTGCAACTGTATTCAGCAAGTTAGATTTAAACAAGGGCTATCATCAGCTTGAACTTGATGATGAGAGTCGATTCATCACAACGTTTACGACACATCGAGGTCTGTATAGGTACAAGCGCCTGAGTTTTGGTATTAACAGTGCTGCTGAAGTATTCCAGCACATCATCAGCCAGGTATTGCAAGATATACCTAATGCTGACAACATGTCTGATGACATCATTGTTTATGGCCGTACCCAAGCTGAACACGACAAAGCTCTTCGTGCAACATTGCAACGCTTACGAGAAAAGAATTTGACGCTAAGCCGAGCAAAGTGTGAGTTCAATCAACATAAAATTGAATTCTTTGGACATGTACTTAGTGACAAAGGTCTGTCTCCAGATCCTAAGAAAGTTGCAGATATCAAGAATGCTGCACCTCCTTCAACATCCACTGAAGTACATAGTTTTCTGGGAATGGCAAACTACTGTTCTCGCTTCATTCCAGATTTTGCTACCATTACGAAGCCTCTACGTGAGCTCCTGAAGAAAAATGCATCATGGTACTGGAGCGATGTCGAGCAAAATGCATTTGATGCTGTGAAAGATGCACTAGTAGAAAATGCGACTGCTGCATACTTTGATCCATCAATGGACACTGAGTTAACGGTGGATGCTAGTCCTGTTGGTTTAGGTGCTGTGTTAGCCCAACACAAACCTGGTCAACCAGATTCAAGAGTAGTAATTGCCTACGCCAGCCGTTCTCTCACAGATGTTGAGCAACGATACAGTCAGACAGAGAAGGAAGCTCTTGCTCTTGTATGGGGCTGTGAACACTTCAATGTGTATCTGCTTGGTGCACCCTTTACCACGATAGTCACTGACCACAAACCGTTGGAGACCATCTTCAATAATCCAAAGTCCAAACCACCAGCTCGCATTGAGAGATGGGCTCTTCGTCTGCAACCATACAACTTTACGGTGAAATACAAGCCAGGTGCAGGCAATCCCGCTGATTACATCAGTCGACATCCTGCCAACAGTTTCACCATCACCAAGCATCAGCAAGTTGCCGAGGAATATGTACACTCTGTAACCTGTGATGCAGTCCCTAAGGCTCTCACTCTTGATGAAATACGTACTGCAACCCTAGAGGACCCAACTCTGCAAGCAACAGTGGATGCATTGACTAAGAAAAAGTTTCCACGCATCCCACCCTCAGGAGTTGACCAAGATGCATTCAAAGCACTTGAACGCATCCAGACAGAATTAAGTGTTACGCAACAACGCGACACCGTGCTGCGAGGTACTCGTATCGTCATTCCAGCTGTTCTCCAGCAACGTGCTCTGAAGCTTGCACATCAAGGACACCAAGGTCTTGTAAGGACCAAACAGCTGCTACGAGAAAAGGTGTGGTTTCCTGGCATTGATCGTCAAGCTAAGGACATGCATGATGCCTGTGTCCCTTGCCAAGCTGCAGTGGATACTTCAAGACCAACACCTCTACAACCTTCACCACTACCTGCTGCACCATGGATGGAAGTATCGATGGATTTCTGTGGACCGCTACCAACTGGAGAGTACTTGATGGTAGTCATTGATGATCACTCACGTTATCCAGAAGTAGAAATCATCACTTCCACATCTGCAAAGGCTGTCATCCCGAAGCTCGACAAGATCTTTTCAAACTTGGCATTCCTGAAGTTGTCAAGACACAATGGACCGCCATTTAATGGACAGACTTTGTCAACTTTGCTGAGCATATTGGATTCAAACACCGCCGTGTGATGCCACTACATCCTCAAGCAAATGGAGAAGGAGAGAGATTCATGCAACCTCTCATGAAAGCTGTACGCTGTGCTCATGCCGAAGACGATCCTGGAACAAGCTATGTATGCTTTTCTCAGGAACTACCGTGCAACACCGCATGGAACACTGGCACACTGGGCAAGTCGCCTGGTGAACTCTTATTTGGACGTCCTATGAGGATCGCACTACCTTTCATGCCAGCCGAGATAACGGATAAACGCCTCGCTCAGAAGGATGCCCTAGCCAAGGGCAAAATGAAAATTGCTCATGATCAACGTGCAAAGGAACAATCCTAACGGTTGGAGATACTGTCCTCGTTAAAAAAGAAAACAGAGGGGAAAGCTAGATAGAGATGCCGTATGATACAAAACCATATAAAGTGATAAGAGTAAAAGGAACTATGGTAACAAGCGAGTAATAGGAATCATAGTATAACATGTAATATGCCTTATTTCAAAGTGATTCCAAATAGTGTAGAAAATGATGAAGTGCAACGTCGTGCAAAAAGAAAAGAAAAAATGAGTTATAATCGATAAACAATTCATCGAGGGATAGTCTTGTACTTAAGGACTCTCTTCCAAAACGTCATGTTAAACGCCCCTACACGATATGATGATTATTGTGTTTCCTATGTAATGCAAAAGGTATTGACGGGTTTATGCTAAATTAACTTTAATATTGTTTGAATAATGTAGGTCTCTCATTCAATATTTTGTAACTTGTATTACTAGTTTCTTTCATGTTTGTTTAACATTGCATATGTATTTTAACATTGAAATCCTTTATGGTAAAGATTGTTAAATTTTGTGTGTTTAATTAATGGTCAATGTATGCAATATCTCTTGATATGGTAATAACTTAGTTTGTGTCAATAACTGTGCTTTGTGCTACAAGCATGGTAGGCATCCTGATATTCATTCTTTTTAAAAAGAAAAGGAGGGATGTCATGTTCACAGAAAATGGACCATCCGTTTCCTATGTGCGGCGGCTGGACGCCAAGAGAGAAGGTAAAACAGCGCACAGGACGCCTGCCAAGCTTGGGAGCTACTCTGTCATGTAATCAGTTTAAGTATGAAAGTCAGTAACCAGGAATGACTTACATCAACCTTACAACCAACACTATCTCAGCTATACGCAGACACCACACGTCGACTCCTATGTATAGTGACAGCCGTACACTATCATTATGATGTAAAACATCCGTATGGCCGAAGAACACTGTGTTACTGGAATGACAATTGGTACACGATGCAGCACATATTTCCTAAGTTTATCATCATCTAATATTATGTTATCTACATCTATTTTACACTATATACTGCCACACACTATATACATTCCCATCAACACACTCAGAACACCGCGGGTGAGACGGGCCACACCCAGGCCAGCCCTCCATCCTTCTCCAACAATTGTATTCCGGCCAACTTGCGCCCCGCCCATCATACAGTTATTCACACCAAGTTCATTTCATTTATATATTTACAACCTATGTACACACTATACATTGTCAAACACCATATACATTTACCATCAACACATTTCATAACATCGCGTATCGCTGCTTCGTAGTTGGCCCATCTCAGCTCTCTGTCAATAGAGCTGCACAAAATCGTAAATGGGCCAGATTATAACTGGGCGCAAATGCATATGGGTCCAATAGGCTGACCATCATAAATGGACCAATATCAGCTCCTCAGTATATCCAATACCTAACCCTCGCCTGTCGGTATGGGCCAATGAGTAGTCATGTCCTGGCCACATGAACACCATCTCACACTCAACCTCTCAGACGGAGATCAGTCCACAAAAACATTGGAAATTCGCCAACTGTCTCGCATCCAGCCCTCTCGCTCACTACCTGTCCCGATCTCACACACAATCTGGATACAGCAGGTCCACATGTATGCTAGACCTGCAACCACGCATAGACTGTTACTACGAGTGTTTCCTGTACAACAGGGCTGACTACATCAGACCGAGGAAGCAGACAAATCTTCAGGTGCGTTTAAACCAGAACTCAGCAGTTCAGCAACGCATAACGTTACTGGTGTACCAAGACAGTAGCCAGGTGGCCACACTATATCACTTCATCTATAGAGAAATAATAGCAGCACGGCGCGACGTATCGCTCACAGATATACGAGCTCACAGACCGAGGTCCGTCGGAGCGAAGAGAGGAAAGAAGGAATCGCACTGGGGCACTACTGGCACTCCTAATAGCTATCCACTCCATACGATATGCGTCACAGCAGTAGCAAACGGCGTGTCCTCTAGATACACGGGCCATAGAATACCTCGCTCGGCGTGATACCATAGAACTAACACCGCTGTACACATGTTGTGCACACATAGCGAACCACTAAGCACTACATAGAGGGAGGGACAACAAAACAAACAGGCGCTGCTGCGACGCGCTGCACAACAGACACCACAAACGACGGAAGAGCCAACAGGCACACG
>WNGS01058591.1:62940-93871 GCA_020271785.1 Procambarus virginalis
AACGCGCTGTCGCGTCAGACTAAGAAATAAAGAATGAATTTTGGAGAATTGATTTTTAATTTACCGTCATCAGTAAAACAAACATAAGGAAAATTGAGAAATTCGTGTTAGAATTATTAATCTTACTTTTCGGTCATATTTAATAACATATGTCTACAGGAAAGACTGCTACCAAAATATCTAATAATATATATATATAATATATATATATATATATATATATATATATATATATATATATATATATATATATATATATATATATATATATAATATATATATTCACAAGGTCTGACTTCTGAGTCAGCCGACTCGTCTGATGACAACGTCCCGGTTGGAACACCAACACCTCCATGGAAGCACCAGAACTCAACCGAAGATTTCCAGCTGAACACGACTGCCAACGACAGCTTCGCCATGTCAACACGAAAATTGACATGACGATGACCATTACGACAAAATCACTGAGGCATTGGAAGAAAAACAAAATGCAGATGTTGCATACACAGAAGTTTGCAAAAGCATTCGACAAATGTGACCATGGAGTGATAGCACACAAAATGAGGTCAATGGGTATAACTGGTAAAGTTGGATGCTGGATACTCAATTTCCTGTCGAACAGAACACAAAGAGTAACAGTCAATAAAATAAAATCGAGTCCAAGCGCAGTAAAAAACTCTGTACCTCATGGAACAGTCCTTGCACCACTGCTGTTCCTTGTTCTCATATCAGATATAGACAAAAATACAAGTCAAAGCTTCGTGTCATCCTTTGCAGATGACACAATAATCAGCATGAAAATTACCTCGGCTGAAGACATTGAAAAACTTGAAGTAGATATTAATTAAGTTTTCGACTGGGCAACAGAAAATACCATGATGTTTAACAGTGATAAAATCCAAGTACTCATGTATGGGAAAAAATGAGAACCTTAAACATAATACAGGGTACAAAACACAATTGAATCTGCCCATAGTCGGAAAACAGCATGTAAAGGTTTTGGGAATAATGATGTCTGACGACCTAACGTTAGGGAGCATAACCAAGCAAATATTGCATCATCCAGAAAAATGATCGGATGAAGGAAAAATGTCCAAAGAGCTGGCAAGCAGCGTATGGAAGACAGGGGCGAGGATGCAGAAATCTTGAGCTAGGAGCTAAAGACAAGTCGAAGAGGGGGGAGAAAAGACTGTGGGCCAACCACCGTGGGTAAAAATTGCAGCTGGTGCTACGGTTTGGTGGTAGAGTGGGATTTCCATGGTTGCTCGCTGATAAGTCTTGCAGGAGACCGGGCTTCTCGTTGTGGTGTTCTTTACTGCAATGTCGTCAGTGTTGTACTGTTTACCTGATTTTCTCAGGCGCAGATCGTCGGTGTTCTTCCCTGGCTTCCTGGCCGGTGTGTCGGTTTTGCTTCGTGTTGACATGGCGAAGCTGTCGTTGGAGATCGTGTTCAGCTGGAAATCTTCAGTTGTGTTCTGGTGCTTCCGTGGAGGTGTTGGTGTTCCAACCGAGACGTCGTCATCCGATGAGTTGGCTGACTCAGAAGCAGAGGCGGTGGATCTTTAGGGATGAATCCTTGCACGTTGAGTGTTCATGGGACCTGCAGTCGATGTAGATCGCTCAGACGGACGGATTACGAGAACTTTCAAATCCAGGGATCCCATCACAATGGTTGTACTATTCAAGTCACTTGTATTGTCCCGTCTTGAGTACTGATCAGTACTCACTTTCCACTTCATATACGGCACGCATAGCCGCGATAAAGCACCTAAATTATTGGGATCGTCTCAAAGCTCTCCAAATGTACTCAGTAGAAAGGAGACGAGACAGATACCAAATAATATACACATGGAAAATACTGGAGGGCCAAGTACCAAATCTACAAATTACAAAGCAGGGCGTATGACTCTCTCAGCCGGGAGAGTAGGACACTGTAACAATTGATGAACAGATGGATGAATAGATAGATAGACTGATGGATAGATGGACAGATGGATGAATAGATAGACAGATGGATGGATAGATGAATAGATAGATGGCTGGATAGATGAATAAATAAATGAATGGATAAATGAATAGAGAGATGGATGTATATATAGACAGATGGATGGATGGAACAGATGAATTCATGGACAGTTAGATTATAGATAGGATATATATAGAGAGAGACAGGTACTCCTCCTATATCAAGATAAAGATAGAGTCCACTTTATCTTCAGAGTATAGGATCCACTAAAGCCCACAGAATGGGTATTGGATCCACTACCGCCCAAAGGATGGCCATGGGGTTCATCACAATGGTTCATATGTGATAGCGAGACAATTTCTGTTGTTTGAACTGACAAAAAAAGATTGGAAACAAGAGACAAAGAGAGATAATCTGAAAGAAATAAAACATACAGGAGGAAGAGGGAGACAGATGCAGGGAGATGGGTGGTGAGAAGAGAGAAAGATGAAAGGCTCTGAGAGTGAGATAGATAGGAGTAATAAGAAACAGGTGGTGAGGGACACCAGGACTGAGGAGAAAAATACACTATGGAATAGAGGTTGAAATATGAGAAAAAACTGGTGAGTTTACCGCATGATGAGCTGTAATGAGTAATATGTGGGGGACGTGGGGAGTTTTAATTGTCGGAAATCCAACACACATGTTAACATAATATAGTTAGAAATTAAAAAAGTTAAAGATAGTGAGATTTTTTCGTGACATTATCACAACAACACGTATGTAAGCTTCCACAATTATTCTTTAAGACTCCATGTAGTGTTTAAACTTAATAAAATTGTATTCACTATTACTGGTTCTTAGATAATTATACCATACACCACAGGGTACCTTGCTATTGTTAAATACATTTAGAAAACTGGCAGAGTATTGGAACCAGACATTGTTTGAATGCCTCCTCAGGGAAGCAGGCGGTATCATTGTCTCAGAAAAAATATGAACATCACCACACACGAGAAAGTACTCGCAAGAGATTTGCGACACGCTTCACACACGATGAACTTTTCTATCACAGTGACTTGCCACAACAACTTCTACAATAATGGGAGTACCATAGTATCCGATTTGTGTAATATTCATGTAATGGTGGCCATTATTAGTCGAGGATAAATATCATTTCAGTTATACTGTGGGGCTTCAACCCCCAACAAAGTGAGTCAAGCTCTTTACTACGCAAACAAATATTTCATGTCACACCTGTATTAAATATTTTAATGAGGCATAATTAATGCCCATTCTTTCACAGGTAAATTTGTGATCAGGAGCTATCACCTGTTTACCAACTATATGATCTGTGATGATTTCATGCAAGATTTGGCTGCTTCATAGTGCTAGGGGCCATTACATGGCACCTGGACAACATGTAGCCATACCCTAACAGATGCTGGAGGAATCATTGACAGCCTAATGAGGCCATAGTAACCATACAGCTAAGAAAATGATAACATTTGTAGTATTAATCGCTTTTAGCTTGATATAAGCTACCATATGTGGTATACTTTATATGAGGAAAGTAAATATTCATGGATTATTTATCTCCATCAATATGGGATATACTGTGAATATTTACGCCCAACTATGTGCAGGTAAATTTTGACATGCTGAATTTTACATACAGTCCACTTAGAATTATTAATTAAATATTGAAGTAACTAAAAAATATCAAGTAAATGAAATGCAAATTAAATATTCATAAAGAATAAAAACAAATAACTGCTTGCGAGGTTTGCCCCATATAAGTTTGGTTCTTCAAACTGGGATTGTCTAGTCTAGAGAATTAGACTATTAAATTATATTAATCAGTGCAATAAACTCATGTATATAAATTATTGCAGGAATACACTGCTATACATATTTTCTAGCCTAACTTATTCAACCTCGGCTAACAGTGGACAGAACTTACAACAGGCACCAACATTGTTCCAAGGGCTAAGCCAAAGAACAATTATGTACCATTTCATTACAAGAGGTTGATAAAAGGCTTTTACCCCAAAAATGTAAATATTTCCTTTAAATGTTTACATATAAACATTTAACATAAATATTGCACTATTCTATTTTACTGCATATTACCATTATTTACAGTCAACTCTTATAAAAGGGTAGGACAATATTGGATTGGAGTTATTAAGCAACCTAGTCTAACCTAATTAATAGTGCTTACCTGGTGTATGGGGTAGGATTTCACACTTGTCTAGAGTTTAACCAATTGAACAGCCTAGCCAGTACTTAACATTGTGCAGTTTCTTATGACAACACGAGTTGTGTTGTACATATTTACTTACCTTAACCATAGTAATATTTTAACTGTAACCAATTCTCGTTTCAGTTTTAATGTGTGTGTCTGTACCAACTAAGAGTTGATAAAGATGAGCTAACTTGAAGTGACACCTGCATAGACATGGGTTACCATTCAAATAATTTATGTGTGTATGATTATATATATATATATATATATATATATATATATATATATATATATATATATATATATATATATATATATATATATATATATATAATATATAAATAAATAAATATGTTTATTCAGGTAAGGTATATACATACAAGTGAGGTTACAATAATGGATCGAATTATAGATAAAGCTAGTACATACAATGCCTAAAGCCACTATTACGCAATGCGTTTCGGGCAGGAAGAACATTAATATCTAGAACCTAATACTAATTGAGCATAAAGAATAAAATGTGTTGAGAACAAATACAAATAAAGATGAGAAAAAGGGGGAACATGACTGAAAAAGCAGCACAAATACAAAATGTTGACAAACAGCATTGATTAAAAAAAAAGGTAGGTAGGTTACAGGGAATTTATTAGGTAGTGTTTAGTTTTAATCTTAAACTGGTTGAGAGAGGTACAGTCTTTAACATGGTTGGGGAGGTCATTCCACATTCTGGGTCCCTTGATATGTAGAGCATTTCTAGTTTGATTAAGCCGTACTCTTGGAATATCAAAACTGTATTTATTTCTGGTGTGGTGCTCATGGGTTCTGTTACAACCAGCAATGAAGCTTTTGAGTTCAGGATTGGCATTACAGTTCAGCGTTTTATATATGTATGATACACATGAGAGAATGTGCAGTGACTTAATATCTAACATATTCAGAGATTTGAGTAGGGGTACCGAGTGATGTCTGGGGCCAGAGTTGGATATTGTCCTAATAGCAGCTTTGTGTTGAGTAATTAAAGGACGTAAATGATTTTGGGTAGTAGAACCCCAAGCACAAATACCATAGTTGAGATATGGATAGATGAGGGAGTAATAGAGAGTCACCAGGGCAGGTCGGGGTACATAATATCTGATCTTAGAGAGAATGCCAACAGTTTTTGAAACTTTTTTGATATATTTAGAATGTGTCCCTGGAAATTCAGCTTGTGGTCAATGAGAACGCCAAGGAACTTACCATCTAATTTGTTACAAATTTGGGTATTGTTAATTTTGAGATTTATTTGATTAGAGGATTTATTGCCAAACAGAATATAGAAAGTTTTGTCAATGTTAAGGGTGAGTTTGTTGGCAGTTAGCCAAAGATGGACTTTATTTAGCTCAGTATTTACTGTGGCATTTAGAGCAAGGGGGTCAGGACTGGAGTAAATGAAGGTTGTGTCGTCAGCAAAAAGAATTGGTTTGAGGCGTTGGGAGGCATTTGGAAGGTCATTAATGTAAATGAGAAAGAGGAGAGGGCCGAGTATGCTGCCCTGAGGAACACCGATGTTGATGGGTAGGGTGGGAGAAATTTAATTATTCACAGAAACATACTGGAGCCTGTCAGTAAGGTAAGATTTGAGGTATTGCAGGGAGTGTCCTCTGACTCCATAATGATGTAATTTAAAAAGAAGGTTTTGGTGGCTGACAGTGTCAAAAGCCTTACGCAGGTCCACAAATAACCCAACAGGGAACTCATTTTTATCAAGAGCTGCATGAATCAAGTTAATCATACTAATAAGTGCATCGTTAGTGCTTTTTTTGGGTCTGAAGCCATATTGACAAGAGCTAAGTATATTGTGTTTGGCTAGATAAGAGTAAAGCTGCTTGTAGATTAGTTTTTCAAATATTTTTGACAAGTTAGGCAGGATTGATATAGGTCTGTAGTTGTTAACATCTGTGAGATCACCCCATTTGTGGACAGGGGTTACTCTCGCTTTCTTTAGAATATCTGGAAAGGTTTGGAGTTCAAGTGACTTGTTGAAGAGCAATGCAATAGCAGGGGCTAAAGATCTGGAGGCTTTTTTGTAAATTAAAGTTGGTATCTCATCAATGGCACTAGACTTGGTTTTAAGGGAAAGGATTATCTCATTGACGTCAGTGGAACTAGCAGGCTTTAGGTACAGAGACTGTGGACAGTTACCTGTAAGATAGTCCTTAACATCAGTACTGGAAGTTGGAATATCATTTGCAAGGGATGACCCAATGGAAGAGAAGAACCTATTAAACTCAATAGCAGAATCAGAGGCTGAAAGCTGACCATCGTTACTGGACAGGAGTGTTGGTTTGTTATTAAAAATCTTCTTTGATCCCAATATTTGTGATATATATATATATATATATATATATATATATATATATATATATATATATATATATATATATATATATAGTGTGTATTAATTTTTAGAACCTCCAAGGAGATAGAATTTTCTAACCTAGTACAAGAGTGACTCTTGGCTACTACCTATGATGTTTGTTCAGCACTTATGAGCAACACCCTGGCCACAAGCCCAACAAGGCTTAGACCTTGTACAACTGTAGGAAGGCTTGCCCAAGCAGCCATCATGTCTACTACAGGAGAAATGAAACTGGCTCTCACAGGTTTTAAAGGTTATTTAACCAGACAGATCAGTGAATGCGAGGATCTGTGTAAACAAATTCCAGTTAATCATGTCGAACTGGAGGGCTTTTATAAGGTTGCCGAAAAGAAATTTGACCAAGTAAGAAACCAAATAGAGAAATATATGGCTGTTCTTACTGACACTTCCACAGATGATAGTGAATTAGAGGAAGCTAAATGAACAGGCAGATAATGAAGATGCCATTCAAGCCAAGTTACAGTCCTTTGTCAATGTAATAACCCATTACAAGGCAACAACAAACATTACAACCACATCTTCCCTTAACCCGACACAACCAGAAGTCAAACTACCAACAGTTAGTTTACCAACGTTCTCTGGAACAGAGTATAAAAATTGGGATAACTTCTGGAACAAATTTGTTGTTGCAGTGGATGCTATTGCAGCTATCTCTAGCCACCGAATTTACATACTTACAGGGACAGTTAAGAGGGGAGGCTATAAAAGTAGTATGTAATTTAACATTACCAAATGACGGCTATGATAGTGCAGTGCAGCTCCTAAAGGAAAATTATGCTGATCCAGAATGAGATGCCACACTTTTAATTAAAAGTTTTTAGGACTTACCATCCATGGATGGAACAACTGACTCACTCCAAGCCTTTAGATTGGAGCTTGAGTTATTACTCAAATCACTCAACCATAAGATTGATTTAAATGGTGGTGAGTGGATAACTAAAATTGTTGTATGATGCAAATTAACCAGTGAAATAGTGAATAAGGTGTGTACCTCGCACAACAAATCTTCTCTGACAGTACAGGAGATTACAGAAGGTTTATGCTCGGTTATAGAATGACAAAGAGCCAACACAGATGGTAAATCAACACCTAAATCGCTGTCAACACCCCACAGTAAACCACAGAGAACACGCAGTACTCCAAATAAACCTAAAACATCTACCTCCGCCCCAAGGTGGAAACAAGGCAGTGTGGGCACATATGCAGTGGGTGCCTCCAAACCTACCATTACTGTGTCACCCAAGACGGTGTCTCCCAAAGGTGCTGTAGTGTGGAGGACGTGTTTATTCTGTGATGAAGAACATTCCATGTACAACTGCAATACTTATCCTGATCGTGCTACACATGTAAAGCGATTCAAGGAGTTGCACAGATCCACCAGGTGTCTAAATTCACATAATCCCAATACCTGTGCACCCCAAATGCGCACCTACAATAGGTACAATAAGAGTCCACACCATGCAGCACAGTGTAGGGACACACGTATAACGTCTCTCAAACAACAGGTGGAGGAGGAAACTTCCACTACAGTTCTGTAAAGTACTTCCAGATGTAACTGTACTATAAACAAAGTCTGATAGTAATTCAGCTTAGCCCACTGCCCAATTAGAAAAGAAGGTCCAAGGCCACCTTTCGTGTATTATTCCAACGATCCCAAAGCACATTTATCACCCAAGAATTGTTAGATGTCTTGAAACTCAAGCCTATATGAGAGATGAAACTAGACATAGCAGGATTCCTGACTAACTCTGGAGCCCAAATCGAACCTTGAGTATGTTTTTAGGCAGTTATGCTCGAAGGGTACAGGCTCTTTTCGTAGGCAAAATCCCATCAGACCTGTATGCTTAGGGTTTAGGGACAACAGCCAAATTCCTACAAGATAAAGGAATCAAGTTGGCTGACAAAATCACGTCTTACCACCACTCCAATATTGGAATCCTTGTTGGTTTAGACGTCTACCATGCGTTTATCAAAGGAAAAGATAAACAGCAGGGAATGAACCAGTTAACGTCTGTAGGGGGTAATTTGCAAACAGGTCCAGTATTGAAGCTGAAGCAACCCACACCTGTAGATCACCTACAAGTCAACCCACTCATGGTTGCATGATGTGGGTTTTCTATTTTGTTTTCCCGAATGCAATCCGTATGTCACCAATGTACGACGTTTCACGAAGACGTTTCACGAAGGTGTCGGAATTCAGCAGAAAAAATACGAGAGCAACCGTACAGGTCCTGGGAGTAAAGTCGAGTTAGAATCCTTGAGGGGTCTCTTCTCAGACTAGCCTCACCTGATCCTGATCCATGTTGGTCGCTGAAATCTGCTCAATGCTTGAAACACTCTAAGGGATTCCAAGGGTCCTCGTCAAATTTATAGTTTAGTGAATAATAGGCAACTTGGTGTTGAAAACACCTGGAGCTGAAGGCTTAAGTAATAGCTGGGAGTATTCAGAAATGGTTCAACGGAAATACCGCATAAAGCTTAACAGTAGGTTATTTACAAACTTGACCACTAATACAAAGGGTGCTGGATTTATTTTAGATTGATGTCAGAAAGGGTATGGTTGCATTAGCGAGACTTGATGTCTGACTAATCGATTCGGAATCATTCGTGGAGAAACATCTAACTTAACTCAATTGACAATCAGCACAGCAAACCTAACTGCTGGTGTGCAAAGGGGTCACAGGAGTTCCAACTGGATACTCAGGTAATGATGATGCACAATAATTCAACAATGGCACTGTCAATGGAACAGGCAATAATCATGCACAATAATAATGTCACACAATAACTAAATGTGTAGTGTATGTGAAACTCACATTGACAGAAGAGTGTAATGTCGTGGTACCACACAGATAAACACGCATACACCATCGAGTGTCTCCACCAATACCTGGGTCAGGTATGAGATACCTGGGTCAGGTATGCAGAGACAGACAATAATAACACACAAGATCTTGTACTTACAGGACCTCTCCTATTCACTCACTCAGGCACATTTATGAAAGAACTCGTAGGTGGCCTGCCAGCTGGTCTCGCTCATTACGACGTCAGACCATTGACGACAGGCTTTCCCAACATACCGTACTTGACATGGAGAGTACTCACAGGAGGGGGTGCTGTATGCCTAACAGACAGACACACACACACTTGATGGCACTGGCGGTGAGTAAGGTGGTGACGTCACGTAGTAGAGTGAGGCAGGGTGGGTGGCAGCTTGAGGCGGCCACACGCTCTGGACTGAGTGGCTGTTGGCGGCGGCTGATTATATGGTATCATGCGGTACACTGTGGTAAGTGTCACAAAGATTACTTAGGCAGCGACACTTAAGTCACTCTAGGTCACTCACAGACGATCCTAGTTTGTCACCAGGGGTTACCTGATACCAGTCTGTTTTGCTCTGGTGATTTGTCACTGTAGAAGGCTTCTAAACAATATAGTCACGATCACGATTCTGGGCGAGCGTTGGTATATTGAAATGGTGCTGAGTTTAACTCGTTGGTGAGGAATGGATGGTGTTCTGTTGCCGAATACTCAATTCAATTTCTTTCTTTATTATGAACTCCATACCCATCCTGTGGGCAGTGGTATAAATGATTAGAGGCACATAATTGGTTCAGGAACTGAACCGTTTAGCTAAGCAAATAAAAAATTTGACGCTAGTTACAAAATTATTAATGTTATATATACATGTACACATTCTCATACATGCATGTACATATATATATATATATATATATATATATATATATATATATATATATATATATATATATATATATATATATATATATATATATACGTATACATATATACATACACATACATATCTAATCTATCTAATCACCCACACAAATACACACATCAATAATCTTTTGTGTCACAAGTGATCAATAAGAGGCTCACAACAGTCACTATACAAGGCACTTTACATCTAGGTGAGTCACACAGTTACTAGTCTTGCTGCACACCCACCCAACTGGGCAGCAGCTTTACAGTCATGTGCATGCATTACCTACAGTATGCAAATTTTGGATACTTCCCTAAGATTTTGGGCAGCACATCATTATGAATGAAGTACTTACACATTTCTTGGACTCTATTGATGGTGTTATCTCTAAATTCCGCGATTTTTTCACATTCCATTATATAATGACGCAAAGTATGCGAGTAGTTCTGCTGACAGAGTTTACATTTAGTCAGATCTACATCAGCAGATGTTACAAATTCCCAGAGGTACTTGTAGCCAAGCCTAAGCCTAGCAGTGGTAACATCAAGACGTCTGCTAACATTACTGGATGACACATAGACGTGCGGTTCTTCCTGCATAATTGAATGATGATAGATGGAGTAACTGGTGTGAATTTCACAGAAGGACACGAGCACCATGTGCAGACTTCCTCACATCAATACTCTTGCCAGCGGTTGCAGGGCTCCTCGTGGGTATCACAAACACAAGGTCTAGAAGTGACCAATGGTGTCGCAGGAAAGGTGCCAGGACCAATGATATTGATCGTTACATGATCGGTGGCAGAGGTGACGTCATGAACACGTCACGACCACGTCACAGATGTTATTCTCCATCGCACCGGTTGAGGCTGACACCAGACGTCAGATCTTATCTGTTGTCTTGCTGGTGTCCCCTCTCTGCCATGCTTTGCACCCTCCACTGTGTGCTTCCTGACTCCAGGGAATGAATGCTTAATTCCTCTGTATCTAATTTACCCTTGGGCATATGGTGGCCTCCATATTATAAAAGTATTCCTGCTTATGTGGGCATCCTGGGGACACCCCGCATGGCAGTTTACATCCAGGGTTAACAAAGATAGTGCCCTGTGCATGACTAGGTGCATAGTGCACCGCAATGAGCCATTCAATTCAGCCGTGGGATATCTTACGAGACCATACTCTCACACATGACTAGGTGAACAATCACCACTACAATTCAGAGACATGTCCAAGGATGAGCTTGATCCCACTGTACATAAACCATTTCATGGCATAAAACCAATTAAGGTCAGAGTTGATGCACTTAAATAGGCATCCTGAGAACTTGAAATTGTACCATGATATAATCCAGCAACAACTTGATGACTAATTTATCAAGGTTGTAACTAATGACGACCCTAAGGAAGGACACTACCTGCCGCACCATGCCATATTGAAGAATTCAGCTACTACACCAATAAGGATAATACTTAACTGTAGTGCCAAGACTAAGCAGAATAGTGTTTCATTGAATGACTGCCTTCAAACTGGCCCTAGCCTGACTCAAAGGCTACACGACATGATGTTAAAGTTCCACATAGGGACTAATGCATTTACGACTGACATCTGTAAGACATTACTTAGAGTAGGTCTCCAGGAAGAAGACCATAACTACACAAAGTTCCTACCGATCAAGGATCCTAACGATGCAAACAGTGAATTAATCACCTACAGGTTTGCATCAGTTTTAATTGGCACTACGTCTTTAGTGTGTCTGCTTCAAGGTACCTTAGACACACACTTGATGAAATCTAAATAGCCCAAGTAAAACTGAAATTAGCAACAACTTGTATGTGGACAATTTCCAAGGAACAACTAGCAGTGAAATTAAACTGCTGAACATATACCATGAGGACATTCGAGAATTATTGGGAGCAAATATGCCTCTCCAGTCATGGGTCTCCAATAATACCAATTTAAATCAACTGATAGAAACAGAATTTCCAGACTACAAGAAGTCGAATGGAATACAACTTCAGATCAGTTGACCATCAAGTCAGTGGAGCCAGATACCACCAACCTAACAATGAGGGAACTACTATCCCAAGTCACTAAACCCTTCGACCCATTGAGACTGTTAAAATTAAGTCGAATCTTGATAAAAGGGAAGTTGATAATGCAGGAATGATGGCAACAGAAGATAGGCTGGGATAATCTTCTAACACCTGTCTTAAAGAAAAGTGGCAAGGGCTTGTGAAAGATCTAAGTATCCTAGAGTCTGTCAAGTTCCTTCGGAACACAGTAAATTAAAAACAACCAATTAAGTTACATGTGTTCTGCAATGCCTCAGGAAAGGCTTATGGCACACAATCTTACCTGGTATTAAATGGGCAAACCAATTTGCTCACATCAAACCCAGGGAAGCACTGTTAAAGAAACAATCATTGCCACAACTGGAGTTAACAGCCCTATGGTTAGGAGTAAGATTGTCTCATTATCTGATCAAAGGCCTTAAGCAACATCTACTTTGAAGAAACAGTGGTATGGTCAGATAATGAGGCAGTACTACAGTGGGTGAGAAATAATATCAGTAAAAATTCTTACGTGAGTAACCACATTAAGGAAATACGAGAGTTATCAGCAGGGTACAAACTGAGATACGTACCTACCAAAGAGAATCCAGCTGACTATCTCTCCAGAGGCATGACTTTACAGTAATTACCCAAAGTAGAGATGTGGTTCAATGGACCTGTTACAGCCACTATGGGTCCCAACCGGGTTCTTTGATGGTAGAACCAAAATGATAGTATCCGACCCCAAGTCGGTAGTATGCTTTCAAGAAAGTTGCTATGTAGTGCATAAAAAAAAGGAGGGGATGAACAAAACACTGTTCCTTTCATCAATGTATTAAATATCTTTCCACCACTGTTAAATATATATATGTACACTGTCACCATAAATAATATATAAAGAACAGGTAGGCTATTACTACACCTATGTACAATCCTTTTGCTCAGGATATCAAACGTGCTCAAGTGCGGAGATCATCAATCCCCAGTATTTCTTCACTGTCCAGTAGAGTATGCAACCTTACTCGGAAGAACACCGGCGAGTTCACCTATACGTGGGCCAGCCCACTGACAGTGTCATGAGGTGCCTGTACCCCCACGACCGCTCTCCAGCTACTCGCTGGCAGAGTACCTCTACCACTCGCTGAGCGGGGTCACAAACTAATACAAGGGTAGCGATCCCCTGGCAGTAGTCTCTAGCAACCAGCTAGCAGCACTACTCAACAGGCACCTCCCTGTCTTCAGTCTCTCCCTTAAGCCAGTCCCAAAGGTATGCCGATCCTTTTCAACACTAAATCACTAGCAGCTACCACACTGCTTCATCAGTGGCGGCTTACTTGGTCGTTTCCCGGACCATGAAGGGAGACTCTGGACTGCCCAAGGTGAATTGCCGTCTCCAGTACCGCTGGCCGCAGACGTCACCTCTGTGGACACAAAACGTCATCAATGACCTAGCCGATACTGGCGAAACTAGGGAATACCACTAACCCACTGGGGAGTTGACATTGTAGCACACACTAGATGGCGCTGGTCTTGCTTCGCCACCTCACCAGAGGTCGCTCACAACGACCCCTCTTGCTGACCAAGGCAAGAATCTTGATCCATTTCCAGGTTTTAGATAGCCACCACCAGATGGCATTGTCCACATTACGTACGATTCTCGGGCAGTTCGGGTGCGGACTCGTAGATGGCACTGGAACTGCCACTCTACCTCCTGACCAGGGTGACGAGTTCGTAACAGGACCTCAGTGGCTAGTCAGTGACCAGTAGCTTGAACAAAAGCCACAAGTCATTGTGACCAATGTGACTGTTCCCACCGAGAATCCAGAACCACCTCGGACTTTGGCAACTGACCCTAATCGGGACTCTGAACTGAACAAACTAATAGGTGTCACCCAAGTAGTGTTTGATTTTCTAAAGAAAATAAGAATCAAGCATCTTTTCCCTAGTCCCTTAAGGCACTGGGTCAAAAGAACCCAAGCAGATACATTCAGGATGAAATTTTACAATGTCCCTAAGAAACCTGAGAATGATTTGGGTCTCTGCATTGACACAAACAATTATAACCTATTAAAGTGCAGACGCCGCTTACAACATGCGGACATAGATCCGGAAGCAATAAATCCAATATTACTTCCTCGTCACCACATAATTAGCAAGCTAATTGTGTTACACATACACAAACACAACACTCTGCATTGTGAGGTACTAGATACCCTCGCAGACTTAAGACAACAGTTCAGACTACCACAAGGTCATCAAACTGTAAAGTCCATAATTAAATCCTGTATAATCTGGCGGAGGTACAATGCCAAAGTGAATCCTAATCCAGGACCTCCTCCACTCCCAAAGGAACAAGTAGTTATTCTTCGTCCTTTTGAGACCACTCTATTAGATTTCACAGGAGCACTAACACTGACAGGCACCAAGGAAAAAATCCCAGTGAAGGCATACATCTGCCTATTCACCTGTGCCACAACAAGGGGAGTACATCTAGAAGCGACTCTCGATATGAGTGCCAAGGCACTCTTACAGGCTTTCTGCAGGTATTTTTCACATAGATCCTTCCCTATGTTAATGATCTCAGATAATGAGTCCAACTTAGTGGCAGGGGAATCATGTCTGAGGGAAATCTGGAACCACCCAAAGGTGTGCACTGCCCTAAATCAAGGTTAGTGCCACTGGAAATTCATATCTCCCTGAGCGCCATGGCACGGGGGCTTCTATGAATGCATGATTGGTACAATAAAATGGTCTCTTCGGAAAACACTACATCGCCAAAAGATTGACATGCAGGAGCTCAAAACCATTGTCATAGAGATCGAATCTAGGGTTAACAACCGACCACTTTCATACCTCTCTGATGATATTTCTCAAAGTGAACCATTAAGTCCAGCTCATTTGATGTATGGGGGACTTCTAAGATCTCTACTATCCCAAACAGACGAGGAACCAGAAGATCCTTCATATGTCAGTGAGAGTGACTTGGTACAAAGTTTTAAACATCAATCAGGAGTGATAAGTCGATGGAATGACGTATGGACATGAGAATACCTAACTGCTCTAAGGGAGTATCATTACAGGTCAAACAACCCCAACAACAGAATTAACTTGAACCCTGGTGACATAGGTCTGGTGGACAGTGATAGGCTACGCTCAGAGTGGCTTATAGGCCAAATAGACTCTGTTAATCAAGACCATCAGGGCATCTTGAGATTAGTGAAAGTAAAATGCCGAGGCAACACTACTTCCAAAACATTAGAGAAATTAGTTCCTTTAGAACTGGCAGGAAAATAAGATGCTCAACAACTTCCATTACCTGAAGTGCCAGTATGGGACATACGCCCAGAACGGACTGCTGCACGACAGTGTAAGCTCAAATTAAGCAACTCTGTAATTCTGAGGGCGAGGAATAAAGTGTTTGAAGTCCTTATTGGGACTTCGACCCGTATTTCGTCCCCCCCCCCTTGGATTTGTCTGAAATCCGACACACATGTTAACATAATATAGTTAACCGTTACCAAAGATAAAGAAAATGGGATTTTTTCGTAACATCATCACAATAACACGTACTTAAGCATCTACAATTATTGTTTAAAACTCAGTCTAGTGTTTAAACACAATAATATAGCATTCACTAAGACTGATTCTTAGAAAATTATACCATACACCACGGGCTCCCTTGCTATTGATAAATACACTTAGAAATATGACAGAGTATTGGAACCAAACATTGTTGGAACATCTTTCACACCACCTTCCTTCCTCAGGGAAGAAGGTGGTGTCATTGTCTCAGAAAAATTGTGAACATCATCACACACGAGATAGTACTCCCAAGAGATTTGCGACACGCTTCTCACACGATGAACTATTCTATCATAGTGACTTGACACAGCAACCTCTGCAATAATGGGAGTACCATAGTATCTGATTTGAGTAATATTCATGTTATGGTGGCCATTATTAGTCTAGGATAAATATAATTTCAGTTATACTGTGGGGCTTCAACCCCAACAAAGTTAGTCAGGCTCTTTACTACACAGACAAATATTTCATGTCACACTTGTATTATATATTTTAATGAGTCAATATTAATGTCCATTTTTTCACGGGTAAATTTGTGATCTGGAGATATCACCTGTTTACCAACTATGTGATATATGACACTTTCATGCATGATCTGGCTGATTCACAGTGCTAGGCGCCATTATATGGCGCCCGGACAACACATAGCCATACCCTGACAGATGTTACACGAATCACTGACAGCCATAGTAACCATACATCTAAAAAAATTATAACATTTGTAATATTAATCACATGTAGCTTGATATAAGCCACTATATGTGGTATAATTTTTATGAAATAGAAAGTAAAAACAAATAACTGCCTGCTAGGTTTACCCCATAGTAATAATAGATAAGACAAATATATTAGGCAGGATATATGAAGCATTGATAGAAGAGCAAGAGAGGAGAAAGATGTTATGACTTGTACGCACCGCTCGTTGAAAAAAAACAACAAATGCAAACAAGATGTTTGCATTTGTGTTCCTCACGTGTTGCCCCAAAAATGAGGTGATTTGATAAAATGCTATGCCCAAGATAACCATCCAGGTGCCGGCGGGGAAGTGGTTCATATAGCCTCGGCTATCACTTCCTTATGTCCGGTCGTGATGGTCAAGTGGTTTAAGGCATCCCTGTACATACCAGTTGCGTTGCTCCTGGGAGTATGGGTTCGAGTCACTTCTGGGGTGTGAGTTTTCAGTTGTATCTAGTCCTGGGGACCATTCAGGCTTGTTTGCATATATATATATATATATATATATATATATATATATATATATATATATATATATATATATACATATACATGCCTTCATGCAAGAACAAAACATAATTATTATTATATTTACATTAATGTTAGTATTCCTTAAATAGGAAAATGTAACAAAAGATACTCTAACAAAGATACTTTAACTTTAGGGAGATAATAAGTACAGCAATGATGAAAGATTAGTAACATTTGGAGATAATTGAGAAGAATGAAGGCAACGTGAATGAGAAAGGACCGGTGATAAACATGGATTGGGAGATATTAAAGAAATATATCAGATGTCATGGTTAAGTGATAAGACGGTGAGAGACATACTGATGAGTAAGAATAATTGGAATACTGAGGAAGATGGAACTGCCAGCAAGAAATGGATTACAAAAATTGAGGTTTGAGAAAGATATTAAAATACGAAACTGAACAACAGGAATTCAGGAACAGAGGTTTGAGAACTTAGAGGTAGGAGACATCTCTTCATGGAACATGCTGTAGAACACAAGCCTACGGGGAACCGGACGTAGGAAACATCTCTACATGGTAGATGTTGTAGAACACTAGCCAATAGGGAACCAGACGTAGGAAACATCTCCTAATGGTAGATGTTGTAGCAAGCAAGTTACCTTGAGGTGGTTGGTTTACCTTTAACGTGGTTGGTTTACCTTGAGGTGGTTTCGGGGCTTAGCGTCCCCGCGGGCCAGTCGTCGACCATGCCTCCTCCAGACGTAAGAAACCAGACGTAGAAAGCATCTCTACAAGGAAGATGTTGTAGAAACCAAACTTATGGGGACCTAGAGGTAGGAGACATCTCTACAAGGCACATGCAGAACACAAACCAACGGAACACTAAAGGTAGTAGACATCTCTACAAGGAACATGTTGAACACAGACCTATGGGGAACTTGAGGTAGTAGACATCTCTACAAGAAACATGTTGTAGAACACAAATCTTCATGGAATAATATGAATCAGACATATGTGAAGGAGAAGTAATGAGAGGAAAAGCAAGAAGGAAATATTTAATAGGTGAGGAACAATATTACGATGTTTCATATGACGAAAATTAAGAGATGGTGACACGAGGTTTAATTAGAATATGTTGACATTATGTCTGGGAACATTGTCTTCATGTGTTTTATCATAAAATTGTTTTCCTGTATTATCACAAGTAATACTGCTTTCTCTGGTAACAGCCTTGGCCTCTCCTGATTCAGCATTGATAAACGTGATACAAGGAGGACACACCCGGCTCGCTCACCAGCTTCTGCAGATAAACAGAACAGGTACCAGTAATGTCTTTGGCGAGTTGCACCTTCAGTATTCAACTTGAGATTTTGTATTCCGTCTTTCCCACTAACGGTCGTCAAATGGATTGACTCCCGTCCAACATTTTTATCTCACAAATATATATTAAGTTGTGATAATTAAGGTATATTGAGATTCAGATTTGTGTGCAGGTACTAGAAACTGCTGACTTATTTCTGTGCCATGCACATGTGTTGTGTAAATGTGTTTACTGTGTGTTATGTTTGTGGGTGTTTATGTGTGAATGGCCCTCTGTGTTAAGTATGAAGTACCAGGAAGAGATAATGCTAGGAGTTTCTTCAAGAACATTGTGCATGAGGGTGGTTTCTGCTTCCCTCTCATCATATTAATTTATCAAACAATTACTCCTATGCTGTATGAGAACTTTTACATATCTCTGAGGCATATTTTTCTTCAGCTTCCACAAATGATCTCTAATTCTCCTTTCCTTAATAGTTAGCATTTCCTTATTTTTCAGCTTGTCACTTCCCAGTAAAATGTTATGTGTCTCTTTTGGGTTAATACTTCTTCTTCACTGCTCCAGTGTAAAAACCTTGTGTTCCACCAACTTTTCTTTGTACTCATTCCACATAGTTAGGTCCCAGCCCCGTTATGTACCCATCCCTGACAGTTTGTGAAACGTTTCTATATAGTTTATGGACCGGCCATGTTGTGTATCCATCACATACAGTTTAGGGACTAGCCTCACTGTGTACCAATTCTTCATAATTAAGGGCCCCATCCTAAACTGATACACAGAATTAGGACAGTAATAAAATTAGGAGCAAGGGAGGAATCCCGATCAAATATGGCATTCATCCAATAAAGGGAGTTGGAATCGAATGGTTGTCGAGGTCACTTAATGTTAATTGCCGACGAGACACATATTGTAAATCAAATGCAATATCATTCATTGATAACTGGGAACACTTCTATGGATGGAATAACATGTATGCTCGGGATGGGGTGCATTTATCTAGGGATGGTGTTGTTACTGTTGACAACTCGTTGGAATCTGTGGTTGGAAAGGATTGTTTGGGTTTAAACTGTTAGTAGATAGTTATCGTAGATTAACGATAAAAGTAGATAGCTGTTAGTAGATAAACTGTTAGTTGATATAATTTATATGGGGAAAGGAGGCAATCAAAGTATGTGTTGGTGGGGGAAAATATTGCCAAAATGGACTGGGAAGGAGAAAGGCTTCAAAATAACAATACACTTTAGGTATATTACACGATCAGTAGGAGTCTTAGAAAAAAATAAACAATTTAAAAGCTCTTGTCTGCACAGAAACAATATATATTATTATTGCACTTACCGAAACATGGAGGATTGTAGAAAACAGAGAACTATTAGCTGAATATCAAATAAAGGGATTAAAACTATTTCATACAGATTACTTTTTTATTTTATTTTTAATTAATATACTAGCTGTACCCGGCAACGCATTGCTGTTGCTCAGCAACCTTCCCCGGTCTCCCAGTCCTCCCCACCATTACCCTTTCCCTCATCCCCTCGTCCTCCACTCCATTCCTGCCCTCCCCCGTCCATTTGTTCTCCCCACTTTCCCCCACTCTACCATCCTCTCCTCCTCCTAACCATTCTCCACTCCACCATCCACTCGTCCTCCACACCATTTCCTACTCCCCCGTCACCTCGTCTTTCCTACCATTACCCTCTCCCCCGTCTCGTCCTCCTCCCCCACCATTCCCCACTCCCCTGTCCCCTTGTCCTCCCCCACCATTCCCCACTCCCCTGTCCCATTGTCCTCCCCACCACTCCATTCCCCTGTCTCCTCCCAACTCCCCCATCCCCTCGTCCTCCCCACCATTCCCCACTCCCTCGTCTAATGCATTCCCCAGATAAGCTGGTGTTCCCATCAGAAAATTGGGAACACCAAATCATCTGATGTTCACATCACTGAAATTTTAGAAAAACTGTTTAAAAAACCAAATGAAAAAAATGAAAAAATAAGAAAATAAACTATATTTATGAAATGATTGGTATGGTGAACAACACAGCTCAATTCCAACTCAATGTCACACAAAATAATTAAATCAAAATGAAAATTAATCGAAATCTATGAAAATTCAATTTGTACAGAACGGGTATTGGGTCCACTACCATCCACAGGATGGATCTAGGGTCCACTATCGCCCATAGAATGAGAATGAAGTCCAATGCCGCCCACAGGATGGATATGGGGACCACTATCATTCACAGAATGGAAATGGGGTCCACTACCATCTTTAGGATAGGTATGGAGTCCACTACTGCCTACAGGATGGGTATGGGGTCCACTACCATCCACAGGATTGGTTTGGAGTGAACTACCAACTACAGGAAGAGAACGTAATCCATTAGTGCCTATAGGCTGGATACGGGATCCAATACCGCCTAAAAGATGGGTATGGGGTCCACTATTATCCACAGGATGAGTATCGGGTCCACTACCACCCACAGGTTGGGCATGGGGTCCACTACTACCCACAGAATAGGTATGGGGTCCACTACAGTAATATAAACAACGGGAACAGACAAATATTGACTGGAGACACAGATGTACTTAAATCTTGAGAGTATTAACAATGCTGGAAAATTGTAACATAAACAAGACCATAGTAGCTAATACTAACGTGAAATGTTTACGTGAGTAAATTAATAATTAAGTGATAATTAACAAAGTTATCAACTTATGAAACAGATTGACAAATTTTAAGTGCCAGGTTTATACAATTTTATGAAATTGATAATCTAGGTAGTAACATAAATTGGTAAATCATAAATACTGTAAGTTAAGAATCTGATGCATGTGTACTCATCTATTTGTACTCACCTATTTGTGCTTGCGGGGGTTGAGCTCTGTCTCTTTGGTCCCGCCTCTCAACTGTCAATCAACTGGTGTACAGGTTCCTGAGCCTATTGGGCTCTATCATATCAACACTTGAAACTGTGTATGGAGTCAGCCTCCACCACATCACTGCCTAATGCATTCCATTTGTCAACCGCTCTGAGACTAAAAGAATTCTTTCTAATATCTCTGTGGCTCATTTAGGCACTCAGTTTCCACCTGTGTCCCCTTGTGCGTGTGTCCCTTGTGTTAAATAGCCCGTCTTCATCTACCCTGTCAATTCCTCTGAGAATCTTGTACGTGGTGATCATATCCCCCTAACTCTTCTGTCTTCTAGCGACGTGAGGTTTAATTCCCCTAGTCTCTCCTCGTAGCTCATACCTCTCAGCCCGGGTACTAGTCTGGTGGCAAACCTTTGAACTGTTTCCAGTTTGGTCGTATGCTTGACTAGATATGGACTCCATGCTGGGGCTGCATGCTCCAGGATTGGTCTCACATAGGTTGTTATTGTTAAAGATTCGCTACCTGGAACAAGGTTCCAAGTAGCACGGGCTATGGTGAGCCCGTAGTGAAAAAGCGCGCTCACATAGGTGGTATACAAAGTTCTGAATGATTCCTTGCACAAGTGTCTAAATGCCGTTCTTATGTTAGCCAACCTGGCATATGCTGCTGATGTTATCCTCTTGATATGGGCTTCAGGGGATAGGTCTGGCGTGATATCAACCCCCAGGTCTTTCTCTCTCTTTGACTCGTGTAGAATTTCATCTCCCAAATGATACCTCGTAACTGGCCTCCTGCACCCTACACCTATCTTCATTACATTACATTTGCTTGGGTTAAACTCTAACAACCATTTGTTCGACCATTCCTTTAGTTTGTCTAGATCTTCTTGAAGCCTCAAGTAGTCCACCTCTGTCTTAATCCTTCTCATAATTTTGGCATCGTCAGCAAACATTGAGAGGAATGAGTCTATACCCTCCGGGAGATCGTTCACATATATCAGCAACAGGATAGGACCGAGTACAGAGCTTTGTGGGACTCCACTGGTGACTTCACGCCAATCTGAGGTCTCACCCCCTCTCCGTAACTCTTTGCTTCCTATTGCTTAGGTATTCCCTTATCCACTGAAGCACTTTACCAGTTACTTCTGCCTGTCTCTCCAGCTTATGTACCAGCCTCTTATGGGGGGACTGTATCATAGGCTTTCCGACAGTCCAAAAAAATGCAGTCTGCCCAGCCTTCTCTTTCTTGCTTAATCTTTGTCACCTGATCCTAGAATTCTATTATGCCAGTAATGCAAGATTTACCCTCCCTGAGCCCATGTTGGCGATTTGTCACGAAGTCCCTTCTCTCCAGATATGTTACAAGATTTTTTCTCATGATCTTCTCCATCACTTTGCATGGTATACAAGTTAAGGATACTGGTCTGTAGTTCAGTGCCTCTTGTCTGTCACCCTTTTTGTACATTGGTGCTACATTAGCAGTCTTCCATATTTCTGGTAGGTCCCCCGTTTCCAGTGACTTACTATACACTATGGAGAGTGGTAAGCAAAGTGCTCCTGCACACTCTTTCAATACTCATGGCGAGATTCCATCCGGCCCAACAGCTTTTCTCACATCCAGCTCCAATAGGTGCTTTTTGACTTCATCTCTTGTAATTTCGAACCTATCTAAGGTCACCTGGTTTGCTGCCACCTCTCCCAGCGCCGTGATATCTCCCTGCTCTATTGTAAAGACCTCCTGGAACCTTTTGTTGAGTTCTTCACACACATCTTTGTCATTCTCTGTGTACCTGTCCTCGCCCACCCTAAGTTTAATCACCTGTTCCTTCACTGTATGTCTTCCTCCTGATGTAACTGTGTAGTAGCTTTGGTTCAGTCTTGGCTTTATTAGCTATAACATTTTCATACCTTTTCTCAGCTGCTCTTCTCACACTGACATACTCGTTCCTGGTTCTCTGGTATCTCTCTCTACTTTCTGGTGTTCTGTTATTACGGAAGTTCCTCCATGCCCTTTTGTTCAGCTCCTTTGCTTTCATACATTCCCTATTAAAAAACGGATTCTTCCTTTGCTTCTCTGTTTTTTCCTGTTGGGCTGGGACAAACCTGCTTACAGCCTCCTGACATTTTTGGGTGACATAGTCCATCATGTCTTGTACGGACTTGGTTCCGAGTTCTGTGTCCCAATGTATATCCCATAGGAATTTATTCATCTCCTCATAGTTTCCCTTTCTGTACGCCAGCCCTTTGGTTCCCAGTTCTTTTTTGGGGGTGATAATTCCTAGCTCAACCAGGTACTCAAAGCTCAATACACTATGATCACTCATTCCCAAGGGGGCTTCCAACTTAACTTCCCTTATATCCGACTCATTTAGGGTAAATATCAGATCAAGCAAGGCTGGTTCATCCCCTCCTCTCATTCTTGTCGGTCCCTTGACGTGTTGACTTAGAAAGTTTCTTGTTGCCACATCCAGCAGCTTAGCTCTCCATGTGTCTGGGCCTCCGTGTGGGTCTCTGTTCCCCCAATCTATCTATTTTCCCATGGTTGAAGTCTCCCATGATTAGAAATCTGGATCCATTCCTGCTAGCCACAGAAGCTGCTCTCTCTATTATATTGATGGTGGCCATGTTGTTTCAATCATATTCCTGTCTGGGTCTTCTGTCATTCGGTGGGGGGTTATATATGACAACTATTATAATTTTCTGTCCTCCAGTTGCAATGGTGCTGATATGTAGTCCCTGAAACCGTCACAGTTCTGAATTACCATCTGTGTAATTGTGAATTGTGTGTGTGTGTACTCACCTAATTGTGCTTGCGGGGGTTGAGCTTTGGCTCTTTGGTCCCGCCTCTCAACTGTCAATCAACAGGTGATTGTGTTAGTGTGTGTGTGTGTGTGTGTGTGTGTGTGTGTGTGTGTGGTGTGTGTGTGTGTGTGTGTGTGTGGTGTGTGTGTGTGTGTGTGTGTGTGTGTGTGTGTGTGTGTGTGTGTGTGTGTGTGTGTGTGTGTGTGTGTGTGTTGTGTGTGTGTGTGTGTGTGTGTGTGTGTGTGTGTGTGTACTCACCTAGTTGTACTCACCTAGTTGTGCTTGCGGGGGTTGAGCTCTGGCTCTTTGGTCCCGCCTCTCAACCGTCAATCAACAGGTGTACAGTTTCCTGAGCCTAATGGGCTCTATCATATCTACATTTGAAACTGTGTATGGAGTCAGCCTCCACCACATCGCTTCCTAATGCATTCCATTTGTCAACCACTCTGACACTAAAAAAGTTCTTTCTAATATCTCTGTGGCTCATTTGGGCACTCAGCTTCCACCTGTGTCCCCTAGTGCGTGTGCCCCTTGTGTTAAACAGCCTGTCTTTATCAACCCTGTCGATTCCCCTGAGAATCTTGAATGTGGTGATCATGTCCGCCCTAACTCTTCTGTCTTCCAACGAAGTGAGGTTTAATTCCTGCAGTCGCTCCTCGTAGCTCATACCTCTCAGCTCGGGTACTAGTCTGGTGGCAAACCTTTGAACCTTTTCCAGTTTAGTCTTATGCTTGACTAGATAGGGACTCCATGCTGGAGCCGCATACTCCAGGATTGGTCTGACATATGTGGTATATAATGTTCTGAAAGATTCCTTACACAAGTTTCTAAAGGCCGTTCTTATGTTAGCCAACCTGGCATATGCTGCTGATGTTATCCTCTTGATATGAGCTTCAGGGGACAGGTCTGGCGTGATATCAACCCCCAGGTCTTTCTCTCTCTCTGACTCTTGAAGTATTTCATCTCCCAAATGATACCTTGTATCTGGTCTCCTGCTTCCTACCCCTATCTTCATTACATTACATTTGCTTGGGTTAAACTCTAACAGCCATTTGTTCGACCATTCCTGCAGCTTGTCCAGGTCTTCTTGAAGTCTCAAGCTGTCCTCCTCTGTCTTAATCCTTCTCATAATTTTGGCGTCGTCAGCAAACATTGAGAGGAATGAGTCTATACCCTCTGGGAGATCGTTTACGTATATCAGAAACAGGATAGGTCCAAGTACAGAGCCCTGTGGGACTCCACTGTGTGTGTGTGTGTGTGCGTGTGTGTGTGTGTGTGTGTGTGTGTATGATAACCTTGGTAAGCGAGAGGGGCAGGTAACCTTACACAAGCGAATGACTATCTCATTAAGCTAGTTCCTCAATTGTTAATATTACTTACACATTTAAATATATATCCATACATTTACACAAATATATATTCATATTAATAATCTTTTTATATCACAAGTGATTCAACATGAGGCTCACAACAGTCTTCATACAAGGCACCTTATATCTATGGTGAGTCTCACAGTTACTAGTCTTTCTCCACACTCACCCAACTAGGCGGCAGCTTTACAGACATACGCAGGATGCACCTACACTAAGCAAATTTTGGATACTTCGCCAAGATTGGCGGCAGTATATCATTATCAATGAAGTATTTTCAAATTTCTTGAACACGATTGATGGTGTTTTCTGCGAATTATGCGATTTTTTCACATTCCATTATATAATGAAGCAAAGTATGCGAATAGTTCTGCTGGCAGAGTTTTCATTTAGTCAAGTCTGTATCAGCAGATGTTGCAAACTCCCAGAGGTAGTTTGTAACCGAGCCTGAGCCTAGCGGTGGTAACATCTAGTGGTCTGCTAACCTTATTGGATGACCCATAGATGTGTGGTTCTTCCAGCATAATAAAATGATGATAGATGGAGTAGCTGGTGTGAATTTCCCACTGACTCAAGTCAACGAGATTTTGTTGTTCCCGGAATATTATTGCCTTCGGGCTGTTCAAAAGCAGTCCAAGATGGTATTCAATTCCCTATTTATGAGCAAAGGTTTTAGCTAACTCATCAATAGCTCTATGATTAAACTGATGAATGCACCTCTCTCCCCTGTCACTATGCACTTCATGTAAAATTGTATGTGGATAGTGAAGGCTATTCACAGAATTACTGCATTTCATATTACATGTATTTATAGTATATTATATTATATAATCAATTAAAGACATATTTATATATATTCATTAAATGAAAACTAAAATCACAGCAAAAAAATAGTGCCAGAGTATATTTCATATGGATTCCATCACGTGGGAAGTAGTGGAACTACAGGAGCTGAAGTCATTGAGTTGTAATTGACCCAAGACCCGTGAGCTGTAGTTGACCCCCATCCCCCCCCATTAGTGAGCTGTTGTTGACCCCCATACCCCCCAACCCGTGAGCTGTAGTTGACCCCCATACCCCCCCCCATCAGTGATCTGTTGTTGACCCCCATACCCCCCAACCCGTGATCTGTAGTTTACCCCATACCCCAACCCGTGAGCTGTAGTTGACCCCATACCCAAACCCGTGAGCTGTAGTTGATCCAATACCCATCTTGTGAACGGTAGTGAAGCCCATACCCATCACGTAGGCAGTAGTGGACCCCATACCCATTCTACCGGTCGTAGTGCACCCCCATACACTTCCTGTGGTTGATAGTGGTCCCCATACTCATCCTGTGGACGGTAGTGGACCCCTTACCCATCCTGTTGGTGACTGTGGACCCAGTACCCATCCTGTGAATCGTAGTGGACTCTATACCCATCCTGTGAACGGTAGTGTACCCATACTCATTCTGTGGGAGGTAGTGCACCATAATCCCATCCTTTGGATTGGCATGGGCAGCATACCTACCCTGTGGATGATAATTGTCCCCAAACCCATCCCAGGGGCGGTAGTGAACCCCCGTACTCATCCTGTGGGCAAAAATAGACCCCATACCCATCCACTGGGCAGTAATGGATTCCATACCTTCCTATGGTGGTAGTGGACCCCACACCCATCCTAAAGCGGTAGTGGACTCCCATACCCATTCTTTGGGCGGTAGTTGACCATATACCCATCCTTTAAGCAGAAGTGGACCCCTATACCCATTCTGATTGAGGTAATGAAACCCCCATACCCATCCTGTGGAGGGCAGTGTACCCCAAGCCAATCGTCTAGATGGTATTGCACTTCATACCCCCACCCTGTGCGCAGTAATTGATCCCATACCCATCCTGAGGATGGTAGGGGACCCTCAAACCCATCCCGTGGTCCATAATGTACCCCATACCCATCCTGATGGTGGTTGTGGACCCAATACCCACCTTGTGGGCGGTTGTGAACCCCATACCCATCCCGTTGGTGGTAGTGGACCCCCAGAGTCATTTTGATGGAGGTACCGAGCGAACATTTTCTGGTTTTCATATTGTGATAAAAACCACATTTTATTACTTTTTAAATTACGTTTTAAATGTGGGAACCGACCTGTGAGATTTATATTTATTTAATTTATATGAATTAATATAGAATTTATATTTACGTTAATTTATATATTTCGATAGCAATTTGTATGACGTTAAGTGGACTGTATTTCTGCAATTATCTCACAAATCGATCCTTACACATTAGGGGGGGTTTATATTAAATTTATATATATGCAGACAATCAAACTTCAGTATTAAACTACATATATTAGTATATAAAATTGGAGGTGCCTTATCTTATTGTACAGCAGACTTAGTACACCAGATATAACTAGGAACTAGACACCAAATTATCCACGAGAGACTAGCTTCCAACACCCAAGTAACTGATGTACCAAGATTAATTCTTGCTTCCTCTTCTTGTTCCTGTCAAAGGGCACTAGCTGTAAAGCCAAAAGCTCCTGGCTTACTTGTCCAGATGTCAGTAAGTGATAGAAAGGTCACATTTACTCTATTTTGATACTGATAATTAAGTTAACTCAAATGAGAAGTTTTTATGATATTAAAAGTCCAAAGACTAATGTATTTAAGAACAATTTCCAACAGAATAGCTGGTAAATTTATAGTACTATGTGGCAATGATAACCCATTTTCTATTGATGGAAAATTCCACTACAAGCTACATTTTCTATGAGTTAACTTGTGAATACAACAGGAGCAATATTATCTGCATATTGCATACCAAGACTATCTCGGCTATATACAGACACCACACTGGCGACGAGGATGAACTGGGAACGCAGGTATTTTGTTCAACAAAACACAAGGAAGAAGCATGCTGCCTCACGCACCCAGAGGAGGAAAGAGAAGCTGTGAGCACCATACCCCATGCTTTGTGCTGACCGTTGCTGTGTGCTGACCATTGCTGTGTGCTGATCGTTGCTGTGTGCTGGCCGTTGCTGTATGCTGGCCAATGCTGTGTGCTACCCAAGCTGTGCTGATTGTTGCTGTGAGAGAGGAATGTGCCGACGCTGTGTACGAAACGACGCTTTGATGCAGTGTACAAAACCCGATGTTTTGGTTACGAAACGACGCTCCGTGCTACAAAATTCTTCACGCTGTGAACCAACTGCTGCCTACTGCTGCCAACTGCTGTGAACCAACTGCTGTACCAACTGCTGTACCAACTGCTAACAACTGCTGTGTTGCTGTGAGTAGGAACAACACATGTACACAAGGGCTAGGTAAGAAGTCAGTTGCTGCTGTGTTGTGCACTGTTGTTAACTTTTGCATTAAAATGCTTGTGTGCTTTGCAAAATTAAAGTAATTACAGTGAATTCTTAAATAACATATACAGTGCAGTAAGTGTTATATATTCTGAGGAACATTTTAAGTGATAAGTTTAAATTTATTCAGTAAAAATGGCAAATATACCTCAGTTTCCTGCATTTGATCCTGACTGTGACCAGACAAACCTGTCACAGAGGTGGGTCAAATGGCTTAAAAGGTTTGAAAATTTGTTGATAGTTTCTGACATCAAAAGTGCTGAAAGAAAGCGTGCCTTTCTGCTTCATTATGCAGGTGATAGAGTTTGTGACATCTTTGATACACGGAAAGATACTGGTGGTGCTAAAGATTATGACACTGCCAAGGCCAAATTAACTGAGCATTTCAAACCAAAGGCAAAATACTGCTATGGAAATTATGCATTTCAGGAGAGCGAAACAACTCTCTAATGAAACTGTTGATCAATACCATACACGTCTGCAGGGTTTAGCAGCCCACTGTGAGTTTGCTGATGTTGGCAACGAAATCAAACAGCAAATAATTGAAACATGTACATCTACACGTCTCCGTCGAAGAGCTCTAGAACTTGTTGATGATGAAAGTTCTCTTACCAAGATACTGGATATGGCTCGTCGAATGGAAGATGCTGCACGTGATGCTCGTGCCATGGAGTGCAGTGCTAACAACGATTCTGCCACTGTTACTAACAGTCATGAAGTATGTAAGGTTCAGGGAGTACACCATGATCGTAGAAGATATCATGCCAAACCTAACATTAAATTGAGCCGAGAACCACATCACAACTGGAGTCATGGAACAAGACTCAAGCAGTCACAACGACTCACATCAGAGGGTGTCAATAATAAATGTTACAATTGTGGAGGAGACTACCCACACCAAGATAATGTTTGTCCTGCACAAGGTAAGAAGTGCTATGAGTGTAGAAAACTAGGTCATTTTGGTGCTATGTGTCTTTCCGCACTAAAGAAACCACAATCAATAAATAAAAGCAATGTACGAGGATCAAGTCATGGGAGTCGAGGTGGCAAACACAATATTGCACCTCAAATCAAGAATGTTAATAATATACAAGACAACATTTTATTACAACCAGTCTCAGATGACAGTGAATGTGATTACACTTATGGAGTACAATCAATCACAAAATGGAATGATCTTCCAAACAACCCAGAGACTATAGTATACATTGCTGGCATTTGTCTCAAAATTCTCATTGACACTGGATCAAACATTGACACCATTGCTGAGTGCCAATATGAGAAATTTAAAAAACAGCTACCAAAGCTTGAAAAATACAATGGTAAAGCCACTGCCTATGCTTCAAAGGTAGCCTTACCAGTGATTGGAACTTTCACTGCAGAGATTAAGTCAAAGAATGCAATGCTCATTGCTACATTCCATGTTGTTAGGAATGCTACATTCCATGTTGTTAGGAATGCAAAGGAGTCTTTACTCAGTTACAAGACTTCAACCAAATTGGGGCTACTTCAGCTTTCTAATGCTGTAGCAGTGGAATCTGCAAACAATGTTGATGCTATTGTTGCTGAATTTTCTGATCGGTTTAAATCCATAGGTTGTTATACTGATAGCAAGGTACATCTGCATATCAACCCAGATGTAATTCCAGTTGCCCAACCACGTCGCTGACAACCATTCCATACTCGCAAGAAAGTCGATGCCGAACTGGATAGGCTGATAGAACTAGATATCATTGAACCGGTAACAGGCCCAACACCATGGGTAAGCCAATTGTCACTCCACCAAAGCCGAAGAATCCAGATGAGATACGCATTTGTGTAGACATGCGTGTTCCCAACAAGGCAATAATGCGTGAACCCATCCTACACCCACTGTAGATGATATGATATACCGCTTGAATGGTGCAACTGTATTCAGCAAGTTAGATTTAAACAGGGCTATCATCAGCTTGAACTTGATGATGAGAGTCGATTCATCACAACGTTTACGACACATCGAGGTCTGTATAGGTACAAGCGCCTGAGTTTTTTTT
>WNGS01058591.1:94871-127103 GCA_020271785.1 Procambarus virginalis
TGTAATGGGTTATTACATTGACAAAGGACTGTAACTTGGCTTGAATGGCATCTTCATTATCTGCCTGTTCATTTAGCCTCCTCTAATTCACTATCATCTATGGAAGTGTCAGTAAGAACAGCCATATATTTCTCTATTTGGTTTCTTACTTGGGCAAATTTCTTTTCGGCAACCTTATAAAAGCCCTCCAGTTCGACATGATTAACTGGAATTTGTTTACACAGATCCTCGCATTCACTGATCTGTCTGGTTAAATAACCTTTAAAACCTGTGAGAGCCAGTTTCATTTCTCCTGTAGTAGACATGATGGCTGCTTGGGCAAGCCTTCCTACAGTTGTACAAGGTCTATAAGCCTTGTTGGGCTTGTGGCCAGGGTGTTGCTCATAAGTGCTGAACAAACATCATAGGTAGTAGCCAAGAGTCACTCTTGTACTAGGTTAGAAAATTCTATCTCCTTGGAGGTTCTAAAAATTAATACACACTATATATATATATATATATATATATATATATATATATATATATATATATATATATATATATATCTATATATATATATATATATATACTCATACACACATAAATGATTTGAATGGTAACCCATGTCTATGCAGGTGTCACTTCAAGTTAGCTCATCTTTATCAACTCTTAGTTGGTACAGAGAACACACATTAAAACTGAAACGAGAATTGGTTACAGTTAAAATATTACTATGGTTAAGGTAAGTAAATATGTACAACACAACTCGTGTTGTCATAAGAACTGCACAATGTTAAGTACTGGCTAGGCTGTTCAATTGGTTAAACTCTAGACAAGTGTGAAATCCTACCCCATACACCAGGTAAGCACTATTATTAGGTTAGACTAGGTTGCTTAATAACTCCAATCCAATATTGTCCTACCCTTTATAGAGTTGACTGTAAATAATGGTAATATGCAGTAAAATAGAATAGTGCAATATTTATGTTAATGTTTATATGTAAACATTTAAAGGAAATATTTACATTTTTTGGTAAAAGCCTTTTATCAACCTCTTGTAATGAAATGGTACATAATTGTTCTTTGGCTTAGCCCTTGGAACAATGTTGGTGCCTGTTGTAAGTTCTGTCCACTGTTAGCCGAGGTTGAATAAGTTAGGCTAGAAAATATGTATAGCAGTGTATTCCTGCAATAATTTATATACATGAGTTTTATTGCACTGATTAATATAATTTAATAGTCTAATTCTCTAGACTAGACAATCCCAGTTTGAAGAACCAAACTTATATGGGGCAAACCTCGCAAGCAGTTATCTGTTTTTATTCTTTATGAATATTTAATTTGCATTTCATTTACTTGATATTTTTAAGTTACTTCAATATTTAATTAATAATTCTAAGTGGACTGTATATAAAATTCAGCATGTCAAAATTTACCTGCACATAGTTGGGCGTAAATATTCACAGTATATCCCATATTGATGGAGATAAATAATCCATGAATATTTACTTTCCTCATATAAAGTATACCACATATGGTGGCTTATATCAAGCTAAAAGCGATTAATACTACAAATGTTATCATTTTCTTAGCTGTATGGTTACTATGGCCTCATTAGGCTGTCAATGATTCCTCCAGCATCTGTTAGGGTATGGCTACATGTTGTCCAGGTGCCATGTAATGGCCCCTAGCACTGTGAAGCAGCCAAATCTTGCATGAAATCATCACAGATCATATAGTTGGTAAACAGGTGATAGCTCCTGATCACAAATTTACCTGTGAAAGAATGGGCATTAATTATGCCTCATTAAAATATTTAATACAGGTGTGACATGAAATATTTGTTTGTGTAGTAAAGAGCTTGACTCACTTTGTTGGGGGTTGAAGCCCCACAGTATAACTGAAATGATATTTATCCTCGACAAATAATGGCCACCATTACATGAATATTACACAAATCGGATACTATGGTACTCCCATTATTATAGAAGTTGTTGTGGCAAGTCACTGTGATAGAAAAGTTCATCGTGTGTGAAGCGTGTCGCAAATCTCTTGCAAGTACTTTCTCGTGTGTGGTGATGTTCATATTTTTTCTGAGACAATGATACCGCCTGCTTCCCTGAGGAGGCATTCAAACAATGTCTGGTTCCAATACGCTGCCAGTTTTCTAAATGTATTTAACAATAGCAAGGTACCCTGTGGTGTATGGTATAATTATCTAAGAACCAGTAATAGTGAATACAATTTTATTAAGTTTAAACACTAGATGGAGTCTTAAAGAATAATTGTGGAAGCTTACATACGTGTTGTTGTGATAATGTCACGAAAAAATCTCACTATCTTTAACTTTGAGAATTTCTAACTATATTATGTTAACATGTGTGTTGGATTTCCGACAATTAAAACTCCCCACGTCCCCCACATATTACTCATTACAGCTCATCATGCGGTAAACTCACCAGTTTTTTCTCATATTTCAACCTCTATTCCATAGTGTATTTTTCTCCTCAGTCCTGGTGTCCCTCACCACCTGTTTCTTATTACTCCTATCTATCTCACTCTCAGAGCCTTTCATCTTTCTCTCTTCTCACCACCCATCTCCCTGCATCTGTCTCCCTCTTCCTCCTGTATGTTTTATTTCTTTCAGATTATCTCTCTTTGTCTCTTGTTTCCAATCTTTTTTTGTCAGTTCAAACAACAGAAATTGTCTCGCTATCACATATGAACCATTGTGATGAACCCCATGGCCATCCTTTGGGCGGTAGTGGATCCAATACCCATTCTGTGGGCTTTAGTGGATCCTATACTCTGAAGATAAAGTGGACTCTATCTTTATCTTGATATAGGAGGAGTACCTGTCTCTCTCTATATATATCCTATCTATAATCTAACTGTCCATGAATTCATCTGTTCCATCCATCCATCTGTCTATATATACATCCATCTCTCTATTCATTTATCCATTCATTTATTTATTCATCTATCCAGCCATCTATCTATTCATCTATCCATCCATCTGTCTATCTATTCATCCATCTGTCCATCTATCCATCAGTCTATCTATCTATTCATCCATCTGTTCATCAATTGTTACAGTGTCCTACTCTCCCGGCTGAGAGAGTCATACGCCATGCTTTGTAATTTGTAGATTTGGTACTTGGCCCTCCAGTATTTTCCATGTGTATATTATTTGGTATCTGTCTCGTCTCCTTTCTACTGAGTACATTTGGAGAGCTTTGAGACGATCCCAATAATTTAGGTGCTTTATCGCGGCTATGCGTGCCGTATATGAAGTGGAAAGTGAGTACTGAGCAGTACTCAAGACGGGACAATACAAGTGACTTGAATAGTACAACCATTGTGATGGGATCCCTGGATTTGAAAGTTCTCGTAATCCGTCCGTCTGAGCGATCTACATCGACTGCAGGTCCCATGGACACTCAACGTGCAAGGATTCATCCCAAAAGATCCACCGCCTCTGCTTCTGAGTCAGCCAACTCATCGGATGACGACGTCTCGGTTGGAACACCAACACCTCCACGGAAGCACCAGAACACAACTGAAGATTTCCAGCTGAACACGATCTCCAACGACAGCTTCGCCATGTCAACACGAAGCAAAACCGACACACCGGCCAGGAAGCCAGGGAAGTACACCGACGATCTGCGCCTAAGAAAATCAGGTAAACAGTACAACACTGACGACATTGCAGTAAAGAACACCACAACGAGAAGCCCGGTCTCCTGCAAGACTTATCAGCGAGCAACCATGGAAATCCCACTCTACCACCAAACCGTAGCACCAGCTGCAATTTTTACCCACGGTGGTTGGCCCACAGCCTTTTCTCCCCCCTCTTCGACTTGTCTTCAGCTCCTAGCTCAAGATTTCTGCATCCTCGCCCCTGTCTTCCATACGCTGCTTGCCAGCTCTTTGGACATTTTTCCTTCATCCGATCATTTTTCTGGATGATGCAATATTTGCTTGGTTATGCTCCCTAACGTTAGGTCGTCAGACATCATTATTCCCAAAACCTTTACATGCTGTTTTCCGACTATGGGCAGATTCAATTGTGTTTTGTACCCTGTATTATGTTTAAGGTCCTCATTTTTTCCCATACATGAGTACTTGGATTTTATCACTGTTAAACATCATGGTATTTTCTGTTGCCCAGTCGAAAACTTAATTAATATCTACTTCAAGTTTTTCAATGTCTTCAGCCGAGGTAATTTTCATGCTGATTATTGTGTCATCTGCAAAGGATGACACGAAGCTTTGACTTGTATTTTTGTCTATATCTGATATGAGAACAAGGAACAGCAGTGGTGCAGTGGTGTACCATGAGGTACAGAGTTTTTTACTGCGCTTGGACTCGATTTTATTTTATTGACTGTTACTCTTTGTGTTCTGTTCGACAGGAAATTGAGTATCCAGCATCCAACTTTACCAGTTATACCCATTGACCTCATTTTGTGTGCTATCACTCCATGGTCACATTTGTCGAATGCTTTTGCAAACTTCTGTGTATGCAACATCTGCATTTTGTTTTTCTTCCAATGCCTCAGTGATTTTGTCGTAATGGTCATCGTCATGTCAATTTTCGTGTTGACATGGCGAAGCTGTCGTTGGCAGTCGTGTTCAGCTGGAAATCTTCGGTTGAGTTCTGGTGCTTCCATGGAGGTGTTGGTGTTCCAACCGGGACGTTGTCATCAGACGAGTCGGCTGACTCAGAAGTCAGACCTTGTGAATAATATATATTATATATATATATATATATATATATATATATATATATATATATATATATATATTATAATATATATTGATTAAGCACCAGCAGGAACTTCTTGGTCTTGGTCTGTCTTTTGCTACTTCCCCTGGCCCACGCTGTGGCATTGATCTCATTAGTTCCTTTGACAGGTTTGTCAATTCTAACTCTAGTACTCTTTCGGACCTGTCTGCCTTTAGAGGGGCTCTCATCCCCGTTCTTGACAGCTTGTTTTCTAAAAATCACCACCTTCCTCGTCGCTTCCAGCTTGCCCTTGCCTCCCTAAAATCTAACAACTCTATTCTTATCCTTCCGTCCGACAAAGGCAATTCGGTGGTTGTCCTTGACCGTGAGGACTACCTCCGGAAAGCAGATGTCTTGCTCTCTGACTCTCGCACTTATGCTCCTCTGACTTCTAACCCTTTGGATCGCCTCAAAACTTCCTTTAACCGCAAACTAAGACAGCTCTCTAGTCTTTGCCCTCCTGACTTTGATCTCATAAAGCGTTTCCGTGTCATCTGCCCTTCTCTTCCTTATTTCTATGGTCTTCCTAAGACTCATAAACCTGGTGTTCCTCTTCGTCCTATCATTTCTTCACGGGGCTCTGTCAGCTATTCTCTTGCCTCCTGGCTCGCTAAAACCCTGACACCTTACCTTGGCACTTTTTCCCCTGCCCACCTTCGTCACTCTCAGGACTTCATAGAAAGACTGCGCCTGCAACCCTCTTGTAAGATGCTTAGTCTTGATGTCGACTCTCTGTTCACTAATGTTCCGCTCGATGACGTTCTCTCTTTCCTTAGACGGAAGGCGTCAGAGGGCCTCCTTCCTCTCCCACTTCCCACTGACGTTTTCCTCGATCTCATTAGACTCTAACTGTTGTGTTGACTCTAAGTGTTGAATCTAACTCTTTCTCTTTTAACGGTAAATATTACACTCAAACTTTCGGTGTCGCTATGGGTTCCCCTCTCTCCCCTGTTCTTGCTAATTTCTACATGGAATACTTCGAAACTGTTCTTCTTCCTTCTATTGATACTCGTCCCTCTCTCTGGCTTCGCTATGTTGATGACATTTTTGCTTTATGGCCTCATGACCTTAATCTTTTCCAGCCTTTCCTCGCCTCTCTTAACAATCTGGCTCCTTCTATCCATTTCAAAGTTGAGTGGGAATCTAATTCCCTCCTTCCTTTTCTTGATGTTCATGTTCACAGCTCTGTGTCTGGGTTCTCTTTCTCTGTCTACCGTAAACCCATGCATAGTGGCATGTACATTCACTTCTTTTCCTACCATCCTCCTTCTGTTAAGAAAAGTGTCCTCGTCTCTCTCTTCCTCCGCGCTCTACGCATCAGCGACCCTCAGTTTCTTGATTCTGAAATTTCCTTTATCTACAAATCATTCTCTCGCCTTGGTTATCCTTTGCATTTCATCAACTCTGCCTACTCTCAAGCTAAACGAAATTTCTTTCATCCTAAACCTGCTTCCAACACTAGTAGCACTGTACTATGCCTTCCCTTCATATCTGAACTCAAAACTTTTACCAATACCTTTCGTCCTCTTGACATTAAACTCGCCTTTCGACAAACTAACACACTTCGTAGCAATCTAGTTCACACTGCTCCTCCTGCTTCTAATGCTGCTGGTGTCTACTCTATTTCCTGTTCATCTTGTCCTCTCCAATACTTTGGCGAAACTGGCCGTACACTGAATGACAGACTTAAAGAACACAAGAGAAGTGTTAAGTCTGCAGACACTAACAATGCTCTCTTCTGCCATGTGAGGGATTCTAATCATCCCATTGATTGGTCTTCCTCCAAAATAATCTTTCCTGCCTCTACTCTTCACAGACGCCGTCTTGTAGAATCGGCTCTTATACACAATGTACCCAACATGAACTTGAGTCCTGGCTTTGTTGCTGTGGACTCTTCCCTTTCACAGTACATACTCAAATGCTCTAATCTTTCTAACAAACGTGACTTAACATAAGCTTACCCCTTCCATTTATCTTTCTTTCTCTTTCCTTTTCTTTCTCTCTTCTCCCTTTTTCTGTTCATTGTCTTCTCCTACACTCCCTTGCTATCCTCTGCTTATTCCTATTACCTTTCCTTCAGTGGTTATAATGGGAGCTGCCTCGTATGGGCCAATAGGCCTTCTGCAGTTCTCATTATTACTACTATTCTCTACACCTTACTTTCCTCCTCACCTCTCTCTTGCCTATTTATTCCCGTTCTCTACCTCCTCATCACAAGCGACTTGAGAATGGTCCAGGACGGACCGAAACGTCGTCGTCCCTTCAACTTCTAGTGTGTGGTCTGGTCAACATACTTCAGCCACGTTATTGTGACTCTTCGCCTGCATATATATATATATATATATATATATATATATTGTGACGATAATCTCTTTCAAGAGAGATTTGGCCTGCTCTTTCCTACATTATGTTACTTCAGTACGTATATAACATCAAAATACTACATTCAAGAGTAGTATATATATAGTAGAATACGTTTTTACAGGGGTATACGTACCCTACACTCGCTCTACAAACCCCTCGCTGTTGGCACACCACCCTCGTCGATCACCAAACTACCACTTCCATCCAGCACGCTTCCCATTGGTGAATCAGCAACTCCACTCGACTTCAGCGCCATCTGCATAGCCTATGACTAAGCATGCACAAGCAGTTGGCTTTAGAATATTCTGTGCTCTCAAGGCTGATACTTCTCTCTAGCATATGCTCTGTGTATTAGTGGAGGTTTTCAGCCAGCCAATATTCTCAGCACCTTTAACTCATTTTTTGTCTTGTTCATTGTAGATTAACGGTAACCATTATTTTATTTTATATTGTGTTTTGTCTTTGTATTTATGTTTAATTCGCACTGTACATAGCCAAGAGATTATCTTTGTTTATATTTGTTTAAAGTCAATTAAAGTTTCATTGTTCATATGATTTGTTTTGCGTGTTTTCCCTTTTTACTTGACCACAGGAGGCAACAGCCAAGCAGTCAACTTTTTTTTCTTTTTTTTTTAACTAATGTGATTGGCATTTACACCAGCCATTGGGAGGACTGCCATACACCTACATTTTCCCATCACATTAATGGGGCCTGTCCTAGGAGCCTCACTCAGGTACTGATACTAGATAGAACATTTCAATTTGTGGTAAGTGTACTTGGCTTTGATACAGTTGCTTTTCAATAGTTTCATAACTTTTAATATTTTAAGGTGCTGTGTATTTTGTGCATTCCGAGTGTAACATATTATGAGTGTTGGATAACTGTGGATTACGTGGTTTCTGGAGGCCTCAGTCACTCTCTTAATTGGTCGTTCATCCCTCGGTGTTATTACTCGTGTATTCCACCTTTTTCGTCCCTAGAATATTTCTCAATTATGTCAGATCATCACTTTAGTACCCTGGTACTCTGGTTTGTCTTCGGGCCACGTACCCTATCTTCTGCAATCCGACCGATGGAGGATAAAGAGGGCCATAGTTCCTCTAGCACGGACTACACTGTTGAGTTGGGACCTCAACAGCAGTTCTCGTCACCAGTTGACACTCGCACCCCTGCGTGTCGGTCAGAGATTATGATATTTACTCAGGTAGGGAATTTGCTTTCTTTTTCAGAGCACAAAGAATTCAAATTCTGTATGTATCATCTAGTTAAGTAGGAAACCCCCTTGCTTCTGTCCTATAGAGACCTAGCAAGGTATCCCTACATTCTTGGACTACCCTTTCACTTTTGAAACAATCAAAGTTTCATTTGTTTTTTAAACTATCAGTTTCATTTAGTACGATTTTCTTGCCCTTATTCTCATATATTGAGTACCGGGTACAAGATTTCTTGCGATTCTGATTATTTAATCACTTAACATCTAATATTAACATTAATTGTTTTCACATTAACGATTGAATTTCCACAGGATAGTCACCAGTTGCCACGTCATCCTGTTACTGACATTTATAATATCACAGGTATATTCGCTGTACATTTGTTTGCTATCTCAAAATGTTTCGTCTCTCAGCAATTCGTAGTGATCCAGCAAGAGAAGTAGGGAACTTAATTCGTGTCAAGAAGACAGAATTACAAACTTTAGCACATGAGTACCAACTAGATGTTCCCCATGGAGCCAACAAAAGTGAATTGCACAATCTTATCCTGGACCACCTCTTAAATGAGGGAATTATAGACTGATTTTCACGAAAACTATTCTATTGCAGATCGGCATGCTCTGGCAACAATGAAGTAAAAGTTAAAACTAGCAAAAGTAGAGCGTGAACAACAGAAAAAAGCTATAGGCTGCCCTATAGGAATGCGAGGCTGCTAGGCATAAAGAGGAACAGGAACGCCAAGTTGCCCTACAACGTGCGCGTGAGAGGAACGAGCTTGAAGTAAAAGAACGTAATCTAGAGATACAACGTGAACACGATAAGAAGCAAGCCGATACTGCTCTAGAATACCGTAAAAGAGAACTCGACTTGGAAACTACACACTATACTCAGCGCCAACAAACAGCCAGTCCTCCAGCAAGCTTTAGCATCTCCCAGGCAAGTAAGTTAATGCCACCGTTCGTTGAGACAGGGATAGATGTGTTTTTTACTACTTTTGAGGCCCTAGCTAAAAACCTTAGCTGGCCTGAAGATCAGTGGTCTATACTTCTCAGCGCGCATCTCACAGGTAGAGCTGCGGTTACTCTCAGTACCTTAGCGTCTGAGAATGACTGCCAGACCCTAAAGCAAGCCGTTTTAGACGCCTACCTTCTCTCCACCGAAAACTACAGACGAAAATTCCTTGAGTATCTAAAGGCAAGTGTCACCACCTATTTAGAATTTGCCAATACTAAGAAAAGATATTTCATGAAATGGCTGGAAGCAGCCCATGTTTCTCCATTTTCAGACCTTGTCAACCATATTCTAGTCGAAGAATTCTTTCGACGTATTCCTGCTCCCATCTGTCTTCACTTAGCGGATAAGGAGGAAACCGACTACATCAGATGTGCGAAGTCGGCTGACACCTACAGCCTTATACACAGGTTGACAACTGACATATCTTCCAGTAAGAAATCTTGGTCTGATTATGACAAGGAGTGCAGAAACAACCACAACTACGTTCTTGAGACTCCAGATAGGCGGCGGAGGACCCAGTTGTGCCACGTCAATCTTTTGAAGGAGTAAAAAATTTTTCCCCCCACTGTGCTAGTATCTCTCTCCACCTTTAAAGATCCATACCCCACAGTGAGACCTTCCCTGCTTCTCCTCCCGAAAGCACTAACTCTGAGTCAGTGCCTTCCAACTCGGAAATCCTTACTGATCTTCCTAAATATTTACAGGACTGTAATAGTGCTCCTCTCATCAAAGTTCTTCAAGAACATCAGAAGTTGTTCAGTGATGATCCCCAAGAGTGTAATGTGGTTCAGCACGACATCCAGCTACTTCCTGATACCCGGCCGATTCGTCAACCCTTCTAATGTATCAGCCCGTACAAAAAGGAAGTTATACGTGCTGAAGTAAAGTACCTTCTGGATCATGGGCTGGCCACCCCCTGTGCACGAAACCGCACGGTAAAGTACGACTATGTACCGACTATAGGAAACTGAACCTTGTGACCGTCAAGGATGCTTACCCTTTACCTCGTATAAATGATATCCTTGACGCAGTAGGTAATGCTAATTATCTGTCCCAAATTGATTTGTTAAAGGGCTACTATCAGATCAGCCTGACAGAGCGAGCTAAGAAAATATCTGCCTTCACCACTCCTTTTGGCCTGTACCGATATGAACGCCTTCCATATGGACTGTGTAACGCCCGGCCACCTTCCAACGAGCTGTCAACTGCTTCATTTACGGCCTAGAACACACCTACGCCTACTTGGATGACATCGTTGTGGCTACTAATACCTGGAGCGAACATCTTTACCTTTGCTAAAGGTAAAGTGCGTTATCTTGGTCATGTGATAGGGAGTGGCAGCCTAGCTCCTTTAACCATTCACACTTCAGGACTATATGCAACTGAAAACTCACACTCAAAAGGAAGTGATAGCTTCGGCTATCACTTCCTTTTGTCCGGTCGTGATGGTCAAGCGGATTAAGGCGTCCCTGTACATACCAGTTGCGTTGCTCCTGGCAGTATGGGTTCGAGTCACTTCTGGGGTGTGAGTTTTCAGTTGCATATAGTCCTGGGGACCATTCAGGCTTGTTCGCATTTGTGTTCCTCACGTGTTGCCCCCAAAAATGAGGTGATTTGATAAAATGCTATGCCTAAGATTACCATCCGAGTGCCAGTGGGGGAAGTGGTTCAAATAGCTTCGGCTATCACTTACTTTTGTCCAGTCGTGATGGTCAAGCGGATTAAGGCTTCACTATACATACCAGTTGCGTTGCTCCTGGCAGTATGGGTTCGAGTCACTTCTGGGGTGTGAGTATTCAGTTGCATATAGTCCTGGGGACCATTCAGGCTTGTTCGCATTTGTGTTCCTCACATGTTGCCCCAATTATTGTTGCTCCATATTATCTCTTGAACCTTCAGATGTTAGCTGGTCCTTCAACATAACTATCGGACTTCTCACCGTATGCCCATATACTAATTGAAATGGTGTCATGCCTAAGGACTCCACTACCAAATCCCTGATAGAAAACATTATTGGGGCGATGGCCTCCTCCCACTGTGCCCCTTGCTCAGCACAATAAATTCGCAAAAGGCTCTTCATAATGCCATGAAAACGTTCAATGGCCCCTTGAGATTGGGGATGTAAGGAGATGATCTAACCTGTTTCACATCCCAATCCTTCATTGTCTTACGGAACAGCTTTGATTGAAAAACACTGCCCAAATCGGATTGCAAAACCTTCGGCATTCCTACCCACGAAAAGTATTGCTGTAACCTGTCAAGCAATATTCTGGAGGTTATCTTTCGCACGGGAAATGCCTCGGGAAAACGAGTCGCTGAGCACATGATGGTAAATAAGTATTCGTTCCCTTTTCTTGTTCTGGGTAGGGGACCTACGCAATCCACTATTATCCTTTCAAAAGGTTCCCCAAACGCTGGAATTGGCTTTAGTTGGGCTCTAGGAAGTGCTGGAGCAGGTTTTCCCGCTCTCTGACATGATAAACAAGATTTGCAATACCTTTTTACATCTGCAGCCATACATGGCCAATAAAAATGCTATTGTATTTTCCTAAGTGTCTTATGGACACCGGGATGTCCCGCCATTTCTAATGCATGGGCAACTTCCAATACAGAGTTCCTATAACCTTTAGGTACAATCACTTGATCCTTTTCAACCCAGTCTTTGTCAGCTGGCGCATGGTCTGATCGCCATTTTCGCATCAAAACCCCGTCGTCCAGGTAATAGTAAGTGGGTGACGTGATACAAGCATTTCCTCCCTTAGCTTCCTTAATATATTTATCAAATTCTAATTGCTGGGCAGCTATAAAATCTGGTTTGCTTACCTTTATGTGGGATGGTAATTGTGGTCTTACTTCCACTCTCGCTGTAGTTGGTGCTGCACGTTCCTCGAACAAATCTTTTAGGCCAAAATCCACCTCTTCCTGCTCTGCAGAAGATACGTCTGTGGTGTCTGTGTATAGCTGAGATAGTCTTGGTTGTAAGGTTGATGTAAAGTCATTCCTGGTTACTGACTTTAATACTTAAATAACTACATGATAGAGTAGCTCCCAAGCTGGTAGCGTCCCAAGCATCGGATGCATTTCCGATGGTTCCTTTCATATAAAAGGGGTGACGCCGAGGAAAATAAGACTCGCGTCCCTACCAAAAGCATAATCTAAACAGGAAGTTTAGATTATGAATTGGAACGTTCGAAACTTGAAGCTCAAATTAAGAGGGAAGAAAGACAGTTTCAATTAGAAAAATTGCGACTTGAGAGTGAACAAGAAAAAATGCGACTTGAGAGTGAGCAAAAAACGCGTGTAGAATTAGAAAAGGAGAAAACAAAGCAAATGGAAATCGAAGCAAATAAATTTGTGGCAGCTCAGAGGCGAGGGCGAGAGGTACCCTCGGAGAGCATACCTATGCCTGCAGCCTATGACCACAAGGCACGTGAAAAGGAGGTTCCGCAATTTTGTCCAGAAGAGTCGGAGTCTTTTTTTGAGCATTTTGAAAAAGTTGCTACACTAAAGCAGTGGCCAGAGGAGGATTGGGCCCAATTGGTGCAAATAAGATTGACTGGGGCGCCGAGAGAGGCCTATACACAGCTCTCTCTAGAAGATTGTAAAAAATTACTGGACAGTGAAAAACAGTGTATTAAGATCATTTCTACTGACACCTGAAGCTTACCGGAAGCGGTTCAGAGAAATGGTAAAGACACAGAGGAGCACATATGCTGAAACACCCAGGAATTTGGAACGTAGATTCCAAAGATGGATGGGTTCCGAAAAGGTTGAATCTTTCGAAGACTTGAAACAATTGATGTTAATGGAAAAATTCTTGGAGATGGTGACTCCAGACACCAGGTTTAACGTTCAAGAAGCAGGAATAAAAACACTCTTAGAAGCAGCGGACAAAGCAGATGTAATTATGGAAGCTTACAGAAGTCTCCAAGAACATAAAGAAAAAGGTCACACAAAGTTGCAGGGTAGTAAAAGACAGTATACGTGGAACAGTGGAGATGGTCGTGGATATACTGGCAAGCCGATAGCCAGACGAAGTCAGGGGTATGTGGAATTTTCTTCGTCGGGAGGTGACGCATTCGAGGGTCAAGGAGGAAGTACAACATCGTCTAGAAATCGAGGTACAGAACAATGGAGACGTAGCGATTTCTATTATAACGGACAACGTGGTTCGAGCGGACGATGTTTCCCGTCTCAAGTAATATGCTACACATGCAACAAGCCTGGGCACTTAAGTAGAGAGTGTAGGCAAGGCAGGAGAGTGGTGTCCCTCACAGTAAGTAAATACAGTCGTCCTTGTACAAGTTTACAGGAGGAATTGCCCCAGGTGATGACGTTCATTACGAAAGGATATAACCCTTTCATTAGCAAAGGTATGGTGAGTATTGGGGGTCAGCCTGATCAACCAGTCACAATATTACGTGATACAGGAGCGAATCAGAGCTTAATACTGAAAAGTCTATTTCCTGAGTACAGGAAATTTGTCCGTTTATACATCTTGTATAAACGGACAAATAATTAAGGTACGGGGTATAAATTCAGAGATGGATATACCTGTGTGTACAGTAAAGCTAACCTCTGATTACTTTACAGATGAAGTGATGTTAGGAGTGTGCTCGGACATACCCATTCCTGGAGTACACGTGATTTTGGGCAACGATTTGTGTGGTTCACGTGTATTGCCAGAGGTACTGTGCAGTGATATTCCTAACGGACATCAAAACGGTTTGGGCGAAGAAGATGAAAAATGCGACAACATAACGCTCGCCAGTATCCTGGATGATCCTTCGGAAGATGATCAAATGGAAGCATATCCGGCCTGCGTCGTAACCCGAGCGCAGAGTGCTCGACTAAGAGATGTGCTAGAGAGGATGGACGTATCTTCTGCAGAGGAGGAAGAGGTGGATTTTGGCCTAAAAGACTTGTTCGAGGAACATGCAGCACCAATTACAGCGAGAGTGGAAGTAAGACCACAATTACCATCCCACATAAAGGTAAGCAAACCAGATTTTTTAGCTGCCCAGAAATTAGAATTTGAGAAATATATCAAGGAAGCAAAGGGAGGAAATGCTTGTATCACGTCACCCACTTACTATTACCTGGACGACGGGGTTTTGATGCGAAAATGGCGATCAGGCCACGCGCCAACTGACAAAGACTGGGTTGAAAAGGATCAAGTGATTGTACCTAAAGGTTATAGGAACTCTGTATTGGAAGTTGCCCATGCATTAGAAATGGCGGGACATCTCGGTGTCCATAAGACACTTAGGAAAATACAAGAGCATTTTTATTGGCCAGGTATGGCTGCAGATGTAAAAAGGTATTGCAGAACTTGTTTATCCTGTCAGAGAGCGGGAAAACGTGCTCCAGCGCTTCCTAGAGCCCAACTAAAGCCAATTCCAGCGTTTGGGGAACCTTTTGAAAGGATAATAGTGGATTGTGTAGGTCCCCTACCCAGAACAAGAAAAGGGAACGAATACTTGTTTACCATCATGTGCTCAGCGACTCGTTTTCCCGAGGCATTTCCCGTGCGAAAGATAACCTCCAGAATATTGCTTGACAGGTTACAGCAATATTTTTCGTGGGTAGGAATGCCGAAGGTTTTGCAATCCGATTTGGGCAGAAATTTTCAATCAAAGCTGTTCCGTAAGACATTGAAGGAGTGGGATGTGAAACAGGTTAGGTCATCTCCTTATCATCCCCAATCTCATGGGGCCATTGAACGTTTTCATGGCACTATGAAGAGCCTTTTGCGAATTTATTGTGCTGAGCAAGGGGCACAGTGGGACGAGGACATCGCCCCAATAATGTTTGCTATCAGGGATTCGGTAGTAGAGTCCTTAGGCATGACACCATTTCAATTAGTATATGGGCATACGGTGAGAAGTCCGATAGTTATGTTGAAGGATCGGCTAACATCTGAAGGTTCAAAAAGATAATATGGAAACGTATGTTCAGAAGTTTAAATGCTGATTGTCCAGGGCGCGAGAGTTGGCGAGGCAAAACTTGAAATCGTCACAAGCAAACATTGCAAGCTATTACAACAAATTTACCAAAAAGAGAAGTTTTAACGTAGGTGATAAGGTATTGGTCTATCTACCTGTAAAAGGGACGGTAAATGATTCAAAATTTTGTGGACCCTATATGGTCAAGAAGAGACTTGGTGATTTGACTTACGTAATACATATGCCTGACAGACCGAGAAAATCCCAGATATGTCACATAAACTTAATGAAAAGGTAATGGGATAGAGATGAGGATGGGCAATTAGACACTGCTGTTATGTGTGCAGTTTCCAACGAGTTTACAGAATTAAACCATAAGAGGCTAGAAAGAGCAGACGGAGCCCGAATCTCTAATTCTCAGTGGTTACGAGATATGAATGAACACTTGACATACTTAGATGATCAAAGAAGGCAGGACATAGAGGAGATTCTCATGAAATACATATCACTATTCTCTGACGTACCGCGACGACATCGCGAAATTACGCACGAGGTAAATGTAGGAGGAGCTAGACCAATAAAGCAACATCCGTATAGAATAAATCCTGAAAAGAGAGAAATTATGCGACGTGAGGTAAAATATCTATTGGATAACGATCTGGCATAATTGAGCGACAGGGATTGGAGCTCACCTTGTCTACTGGTGAAAAAGCCAGATGGCACGCATAGGTTGTGCACGGATTACAGAAAGGTGAATTCGGTCACTGTCGCAGACTCGTACCCAATTCCTCGAATTGAGGATTGTATCGACCAAATAGGACACGCCCAGTTCGTATCTAAAATTGACCTTCTGAAAGGGTACTATCAGATACCCCTCTCAGAGAGTGCCAAGAGAATCTCTGCCTTTGTGACACCTGACGGTCTTTATCAATATAAAGTACTACCATTCGGTATGAAAAATAGTGGAAGTTGTTTCCAGAGAGCCATGAATAAAATCCTACAAGGAATGGTAGGTTGTACAGTTTATATTGATGACATCATAGTGTATTCACACTCGTGGGAAGAACACCTTCATCGACTAAAAGAGTTGTTTGATAAATTGGAAGAGGTAAATCTGACTGTTAATCTCCCAAAAAGTGAATTTGGTAAAGCAAAATTACAATATCTTGGATACATCGTAGGACAAGGGGAGGTTGCCCCTGTCAGACAAAAAGTTGAAGCCATAGATAAGTACCCTGTGCCTAGAGGGAGAAGAGATTTACTCAGGTACCTAGGCATGGTGGGGTACTATAGAAAATTCTGCAGAAATTTTGCAACCATTGCAGCACCATTAACAGGACTTTTAGCGAAGCACAAGAAGTGGCAGTGGGACGAAGCCTGTCAAGAATCGTTTAATAAAACGAAATCATTGCTAACAGAAGCCCCTATATTGGTTTCACCCGATTTTCAGAAGCCATTTTCCCTCTTTGTCGATGCAGGTGATGTAGGTGCTGGTGCTGTTTTGACGCAGGACCATAATGGAACTTGTAAACCAGTGTCCTATTTCTCTAGGAAATTTTTACCAAATCAACGAGCGTATAGTACCGTAGAAAAGGAAACCTTAGCCTTGGTAATGGCGCTACAGTATTTTGAGGTATACGTGGGAGCGGGCATAGGACCTGTTACGGTCTTCACAGATCATAACCCCCTCGTATTTTTAAATAAAATGAAGAATACCAATCAGCGCCTAACCAGGTGGGCTCTGATATTACAAGACTATGACTTAAATATAGTACACATTAAAGGAAAGGAAAACGTAATGGCTGACGCATTATCCCGCAGTATGGTTTAAAGAAAACAGTAGACAGTGTGAATTAAAACGTTTTAGAAAAGGAAATAAGAAAATAGTGAAGTGATGAAAGACGGTAGGCCTCAGGAAAGTACTTGTGCATCAGCCACACCGTCCAAAGCGGTGTGTTCAGAAAACGTACCTATGTATTTTTTTGTATATGCTTATAAAGATAATTTGTTGTTAAAACAGATTTCGTGTGCAGTTGGAGGCAAAAGAGATCCTGTACGCCAAAGATCAGTGGTCAGTAGGTACGGCACCATGTCTACAAAATAAGGTATGTCGGATAAGACATGTCATTACTAGAATGAGTTAAATCTTTGTAGGAGGGACGAAAAAGGAATAGTGCTACATTCGGTAGAGAAAATTAGTTTGGATGCTCGGAAATAAAACTCTTTTTAAGGGGGGAGGAGTGTTACGAAATACCGTATCGTGTTATTTCGTCGCATAAAGGCAAGGTGATTTAATAGTAATACGTTCATTATTACAGGAAGAACATTAACGGTCAGCACGATGTGCCTCGTCTGGTGGCGGGAATTTCTGTTAGCCAATCAGAAGCACCGAGCGAGGTAATGAGGGCTGATCGGAGCAGCTGGAGAGACAGACATCTACTCCCCTCCATTCAGTCAACATGCTGTCGTCGCTTTCGGATGTGTGACCAACTGACCCATCTGTTAGTGTGCTCCACCTTCACGAAGGAAGAGGACCGACCCATCTGTTAGTGTGCTCCACCCTCACGAAGGAAGAGGACCGACCCATCTGTTAGTGTGCTCCACCCTCACGAAGGAAGAGGACCGACCCATCTCTTAGTGTGCTCTACCCTCACGAAGGAAGAGGACCGACCCATCTGTTAGTGTGCTCCACCCTCACGAAGGAAGAGGACCGACCCATCTCTTAGTGTGCTCCACCCTCACGAAGGAAGAGGACCGACCCATCTCTTAGTGTGCTCCACCCTCACGAAGGAAGAGGACCGACCCATCTGTTAGTGTGCTCTACCCTCACGAAGGAAGAGTACCGACCCATCTGTTAGTGTGCTCTACCCTCACGAAGGAAGAGGACCTCGTTGCATGGTCGTAGTATCTCTCTCTCAATATATATATAACTGTACTTATGTACAATGCCTCTATATACATACATGTCACATATTGTATATAATGTACACTCTTATGTGTTTGCGATATAGCTGAATATATCCATGATGAAGTTTTTAGATAAACTTATTTATTGTCCTTTGTCAGACCTCGGTACCAAGTGTGTCGCACCTGACAATAGGTCCGGCTGAGGCTGACACCTAATCAAATCAATATACCCCGTTATATTACACAGAAACTTAAGAAACAAGCTCAGAACAAACCTATTTTAAATGTGTTGGGTTGTCGACAGTTCGATCCCAACACCGTCCATCCTCTCCTTCCCATCCATCCCGTCCTTCCCGACCATCCTTTCCTTCCTGACCATCATGTCCGTCCCGACCATTCTGTCCTTCCCGACCATCCGGTCCATCCTGTCCTTCCCGACCATCCTGTCCTTCCCGACTACCATGTCCGTCCAGACTATGGTATTTCTTCCCGACCATCCTGTCCTTCCCGACCATCCTGGCCTTCCCGACCATCCTGTTCTCCCAGACCATCCTGTCCTTCCCGATCATCCTTTCCTTCCCAGACATCATGTCCGTCCCGACCATCCTGTCCTTCCCGACCTTCCTGGACTTTCCGACCATCCCGACAATCCTGGCCTTCCCGACCATCCTTTCCTTCCCGACCATCATGTCCGTCCCGACCATCCTTTCCTTCCCGACCATCATGTCCGTTCCGACCATGGTGTTGTTCCCGTCAATCCTGTATTTCCCAACCATCCTGTCCTTCCCGACTTTATTGTCCTTCCCGACCATCCTATCCTTCCCGACCATCCTGGACTTCCCGACCATTCTGTCTTTTCCGACCTTCCTTTCCTTCCCGGCAATCCTGTCCTTCCTGACCATCTTATCCTTCCCGACCATCCTGTCGTTCCCGCTTATCTTGTCCTTCCCGACCATGCTGTCCTTCCTGACTATCCTGTCCTTCCTGTCCATCTCGACCTTCCTGTCCTTCCTGTCCTTCCCGACCATGCTGTCCTTCCTGACTATCCTGTCCTTCCTGTCCATCTCGACCTTCCTGTCCTTCCTGTCCTTCCCGACCATGCTGTCCTTCCTGACTATCCTGTCCATCTCGACCTTCCTGTCCTTCCTGACCTTCCTGTCCTTCCCGACCATCCTTTCTTTTCCGACCATCCTGGCCTTCTCGACCGTCGTGTCCCTCCCGACCATCCTGTCCCTCCCGATCATCGTGTCCTTCCCGACCATCCTGTCCTTCCCGGCAATCCTGTCCTTCCTGACTTTCCTGTCCTTCCCGACCTTCTTGTCCTTCCTGACTTTCCTGTCCCTCCTTTTCAAATTCTAACAACTAGGGCTCAAAAGGTGGCACATATCACACAACAGGAGTTCAGTTTGTGTCTCCCTCAAACTTATGTATGCACATATTACTACTGATCTCTCCCTCACCAACTCCTCCTACTTTGTATATCTATGATTTGTGAAGGTTTTTTTACGCTCTAATACTGTTTCCTTAATTATCTTCCGTCCCTCTGAACCTTTTGCTGCTGCAGCAAAGGTTTTGTCTGGTCTTACTCGCCAAATCTCAGTTACATTCTCTATTTGCTTAATTCTTTTTCTGTTAACTTACTCGCTTACTTTGTTCCCTTCCCTTCCTCTTCAGATTGCCTACTAATTGCACTATCGCCCACTAACGACGCAGCATTTAGTCGCTTTTTTATTAGACGTAGTTCCACGAACGACGCAGCGTTGCGTTGCTATCGGCGGCAAATTGGCGGCGGCTTCGGGAAGGGCGCACCGCGCTTTTTAACATTATATACATATATTCCTGTAGGGAATTTCATTGCGAACTCAATGATACCAAAATGAAAGACTAGCGCCAAAATTGAGGTACGAAAGTTGAAAAGAGAAAACAACTTTATTGTTCTTTATTAGCGCTCACTGGGATAACGCTCCGTCACTTTCTCTGTTTGCTGTGAGTGGTACACCTGGCTTTTGGACTTTATATATGCATATAGTCCTGTAGGGAATTCTATTGTGAACACAATGATACCAAAATGAAAGACCTAGGTCGAGAATTGAGATGTCGAAAGTGAAGGGTGTGTACACATTTTATTGCACTTGCTCGCTCCCGGGTAACACGCTCTCACTTTCTCGCCGGGCTTTTGGGCTTCATATGCATTTAATTCTGTAGATAGTTCTATTGCGAACACATATATATTAATTTGAAAACCCTAAGACGAGAATTGAGATGACAAAGTAGAAAAGATTATACACTTTTCAGTATTACAATGCTCTCTAATGTAAAGAGAGGAGCCTTGGGGGTGGCGCAGCGCTCTCTTTCTGGTAACCTTGGCCCACTTTCATCTTGTCGGCAGGGCATAATATGCATATACTCCTGTAGTGAATTTCATTGCAAACACAATGATACCAAAATGAAAGACCTAGGACCAGAATTGAGGTAACAAAGTTTTGAAGTAATATATCATTTTATTGCTCTTGATTAGTCCTCCTGGGGTAATGCACTGTCACTTTCTCTGTTTGCTGTGGGTGTTACGCCAGGCTTTTGGAGTTTAGATGCATTTACGCCTCTAGAGAATTCTATTGCGAGCATAATGATACCAAAATGATAAACCTTTCACGAGAATTGAGGTAAGAAAGTTGGAGAGTATACACTTCTCAGTATCACCGCGCTCTCTAATAGAAGGCCTGGAGCTCTCTTTTGGGTAACCACGGCCAGCTTTCATCACGTCGGCGAATGGAGCGCTCAACGGTTTTTGACATTATATGCATATACTTCTGTTGGGAATTCTATTGCGAACACATTGATACCAAAATGAAAGACCTAGGACCAGAATTGAGGTGACCAAAGTGAAAAGAATGTACATATTTTATTGCTCTTGCGCGATTCCAGGTAACTCGCTCTCACTTTCTCTGCTGCGGGTGGTAAGCCGAGCTTTTGGAGTTTATATACATTTACGCCTCTAGATAATTATATTGCGAACACATTGATACCAAATTTAATATCTTAGGACGAGAATTGAGGTGACAAAGTGGAAAAGAATATACACTTTTCAGAATTACCGCGCTCTACTCTCGCCCTCCCGGGAAACGCCAATCCCCATTTTAGGTAGTGCGGCGTTCGCAGGCGCAAAGCGCGAAAGTGTTAAAATTACTGTGGAATGACGTGTGTTAGTATCACGTGATAGTGTATAGAAGTAGTAGTCGAGTCAATGAGTGTTAACTGGCAAGTGATAGCCTAGTAAAATGGCTGAGGAATTGTTGGGTATTAATTAACAAGTCAAAGTCTAATATAAGAAAAATTTTTATTGATGATTTATATTATTTTACTGTTAAGCTCTATTTTAGTATATTTTTTGTCACTCGAGTAAAGATTCATTTTCTTTGGTATGCGAGAGAGAAGAAGAAGAGAAGGGGGAGTTGTCTCCGTGGAGTAGTGGAAAGACACTCGCCTGGCATTCCGCGAACGCTTTGTCATGGGTTCGAATCCTGGCCGGGAAAAATTTACTGGGCGCAAGTCCTTAACTGTAGCCTCTGTTTAACGCAACAGTAAAATGTGTACTTGGTTGTAACAATGATTCTTCTCAGCGGGGATCGTATTCCAGGGACCTGCCCGAAACTCTTCGCGTACTAGTGTCTGTACAAGAATGTAACTCTTGTACTTGGAGCCGGTCGGCCGAGCGGACAGCACGCTGCACTTGTGATCCTGTGGTCCCGGGTTCGATCCCGGGCGCCGGCGAGAAACAATGGACAGAGTTTCTTTCACCCTATGCCCCTGTTACCTAGCAGTAAAATAGGTACCTGAGTGTTAGTCAGCTGTCGGCCAGGCCTCCAGGCCCGGTCCCCGGCCTGGAGGCCTGGCCGGGGACCGGGCCGCAGGGACACTAAAGCCCCGAGATCATCTCAAGATAACCTCAAGACAGAAAGAGAAGCAACAGATAGGTGGGAAAGTGGTAAGGGAGGAAATAGAGGAGAAGAGAGGGGAACGAGTGGAGAATAGTGTGAAGGGGAAGAGACGGCAAGGGTTCCAAGAAAGATAGAGTATAGGGAAGGGAGTGGGCAAGAGAGGCGGTAGAGGAGGGAGGTTGTGGGAAAAAATGGGAAACGATGGAATTGAGGGTGCCAAATTAGATAGAGAGGAAAGAGCTGGAAAGAGAAGGTGATGGAAGTGGGGATGTGTTAAAAGGGGGGGGAGGGGGTTATCCAGGCATCACCAGGTATCCCATCAAGTTGTTATAAATTTAAGGATTCCTTACCATCTTCCCAAAAATCGGTGTTATACACTTCATTGCCCACATAGATATCTGCACCAAGAGGGGTGAGGATCTTCACCACGTCGTTGTGACCCATAAAGGCTGCTAAATGAACAGCTGTCCAACCTGTCAAACAAAATATAATGTTATGTAGTGTGATTTACAAGACTCAAGATGCTTCTGCAATGATCATACACAGTATTAAGAACATAACAATTTATTATGTGTGGCAAGGATTTGATATGAGAGACCGGGAATGTACGTTTGTGTCATTGGGAACACTCAGGACTCCAGGCTGAGAGGTGTGGTGAGGAGTGGATATGAGAGTAAGGGAATGATCTCGTGTGTTCTTGGGAACACAGTCGTTAGGTGATTGGTAGTGTCATTCTTATATTTAGTGTAGCCTCGTGTTGTTATTATATTTATTTTTATTTATGTTTCTGGTGCAGTAACTGAGGGTAACACACTGCGGGTCTAGTTTGTGAAGGCATTTGGTGTGTCTGGTGCAGTTACTGATCATACACTGTGAGTGTAATGTGTGAAGACAACAACAAGGATAGAGTCCAGGGATTCTTACCTCATATACCTCAGGAAAATACAACTGTAACTCAATACCTACTCGAAGAGTAATTCAATACTCAGTTACAATTAATTGTAGCCACTGAGTGCTGTTTGTCTAGTCATTTTAAATTCTAGTTATTTCTAAACATTACAATAGTTCGGTTTTCAATCAGAAGTAAAAACCATTGAGATTTTTTGTTCATTATTTGTTATGTATTAATAGTCACACATATTAGCTGCTGCCTGGATGCCACTATGATACCCATATCCGACAGATCGCTGAGACTGTCATAGTTTATGATTCAAGACTTCTAATGAAAAACAATTATAATTTATAGTGACTACACAGCCTACCAATATGTTCATAAAATGCCTAAAGTTCACAGTGCCATTAGTCTATACAATCAATTATATATATATATATATATATATATATATATATATATATATATATATATATATATATATATATATATATATATATAACTGAAAACTCACACCCCAGAAGTGACTCGAACCCATACTGCCAGGAGCAACGCAACTGGTATGTACAGGGACGCCTTAATCCGCTTGACCATCACGACCGGACATAAGGAAGTGATAGCCGAGGCTATATGAACCAGTTGTATCTAGTCCTGGGGACCATTCAGGCTTGTTTGCATATATATATATATATATATATATATATATATATATATATATATATATATATATATATATATATATATATATATATATATATATATATACATGTCGTACCTAGTAGCCAGAACGCACTTCTCAGCCTACTATGCAAGGCCCGATTTGCTTAATAAGCCAAGTTTTCATGAAATAATATATTTTCTATAATTTTTTTCTTATGAAATGATAAAGCTACCCATTTCATTATGTATGAGGTCAATTTTTTTTATTGGAGTTAAAATTAACGTAGTTATATGACCGAACCTATTCAACCCTACCTAACCTAACCTAACCTATCTTTATAGGTTAGGTTAGGTTTGGTAGCCGAAAAAGTTAGGTTAGGTTAGGTAGGTTAGGTGGTCGAAAAAAATTAATTCATGAAAACTTGGCTTATTAGGCAAATCGGGCCTTGCATAGTAGGCTGAGAAGTGCGTTCTGGCTACTAGGTACGACATATATATATATATATTATATATATATATATATATATATATATATATATATATATATTATATATATATATTATATTATATTATATTATAGATTATATATTATATATTATATATATATATTACATATATTATACATTATATAATGTATATAAATATATAATATATATTATATAATATACATAATATAATATATATAATAAATATAATATACATAATATAATGTATATAATATAATATATATAATATCGCCGCCGTCCCTTCCTCCGGGGCACACCCCGCAGACTCTCTGCGGTCTTTGACAAATATCACTTGAAATGCATGAACTGTCATTTGAGAAAATATCCTCTGAAATGACCAAATGCTCATTTACAACGAATCCTTTGTCCTTTGAAAAGCATAAATGCCTATCTTTAACAAATATCAGTTACAATGCACAAATCCCCATTTAAGGAAATAGCAATGAAATGACCATACACACATTTATAACGAATCTTTGAAATGCATAAATGTATAAATGCCTAAATGCTCTATATTTAACAAAAAAACTCTTGAAATGCATAAACCTCCATTTGAGAAAATAGCCACTGAAATGCATAAATGGCTATCTTTATCAAAGATGAAGTTGAATTTGATCTAGGTATCCCCATATCTACTGTCAAAACTATATTGGTCCTAACACTCGGGTCTGATTGGAAAGAAATTACTGACTCCCAACGACCTGAAAGCACTAATATAAAAGCAATGATATCTATGGGCATCAAAAAAGTCCACCAGACTGTGTGACACAGTGTTGCCAGAATCTGGTTGGGTTATCGTTACCTGTGGCAGGTGAGTTCAGGTGCCGGATCTCCCTATCCTGAGCACTCCCGGTGCAAACTACCACACTACATCACCGAATGCCTGTTATTAGACCTTTCAGACCAGTCGGCGTGAGGTGGCTAGAGCTTTGCAATTACTTTATTCACTCTTGTATTCTTGAAGATATACTCACAGTGCAACCGAAAATTTGCCGGTGCAGGCTGGCAAACATATGACCCTGTATGAATAACCATCCTGCAAGATGGGAACTTTAGGTATCACTGCTACATTATTCACTCTTGTGTTCATGATAACCTCATAACGAACCAGAGTCTGTCAGTGCCACTACTTACCATATGCCTCTGTATGATTAACCATCTTGTGTGATGGGAAATCTNTCCTTCCCGACCACCATGTTCTTCCCGACCATCCTGTCCTTCTCGACCATTATGTCCATCCCGACACTCTTGTCCTTTCCGACCATCCTATACTTCCCAACCATCCTGTCCTTCCCGGCCATCCTGTCCTTCCCGACAATCCTGTCCTTCCCGACAATCCTGTCCTTCCCGACTCTCTTGTCCTTCCCGACCATCATGTCCTTCCGGACCCTCCTGGCTTTCCCGACTATCCTGGCCATCCCGACCATCCTGGTGCTTCCGGCCATGCCGGAATCCCCGACCATCCTGTCCTTCCAGACCACCTTGTCATTCCCGACCATTCTGTCCTTCCCGACAATCCAGTCCTTCCCGACCATCCTGTCCATCCAGACCATCCTGTCGTTCCCGACCATCCTCTTCCAGACAATCCTGTCGTTTCCGACCATCCTGTCCTTCCCGACCATCCTGTCCTTCCCGATCATCCTGTTATTCCCGACCATCCTGTCCTTCCCGGCCATCCTGTCCTTCCCGAACATCCTCGCCCTCCCGACCATCCTGTCCTTCCCGATGTTCCTGGCCTTTCCGACTATCCTTGCCATCTCGACCATCCTAGCCTTCCCGACCATCCTGGCTCTCCCAATCATCCTGGCCCTCCCGACCATTTTGGCCCTCCCGACCATCCTGGCCTTACCGACCATCATTGCTCTCCCGACCATCCTTGCCCTGCCGACCATCCTGGCCATCCCGACTATCCTGGACTTCCCGACCATCACGTCCATCCCGACCATCCTGTCCTTCCCGACCATCGTTTCCTTCCCGACCACCATGTCCTTCCCGAACATCCTGGCTCTCCCAACCATCCTCGCCCTCCCGAAAATCCTGTCCTTCCCGATCATCCTGGCCCTTCCGACTATCCTGGCCCTCTCGACCATCCTAGCCTTCCTGACCATCCTATCTCTCCCAACCATCCTGGCCCTCCCAACCATTTTGGCCGTCCCGACCATCCTGGCCTTACCGACCATCATTGTTCTCCCGACCATCCTTGCCCTGCCGACCATCCTGGCCATCCCGACTATCTTGGATTTCCCGACCATCACGTCCATCGTTTCCTTCCCCACCACCATGTCCTTCCCGACCATCCTGTCCTTCCCGACCATACTGTCATTCCCGAACATCCTGGCTCTCCCAGCCATCCTGGACCTCCCAACCATCATGGCCCTCCCGACCATCCTCTCCTTCCCGACCATTCTGTCCTTCCCATCCATCCCGTCCTTCTCGACCATCCTGTCCTTCCCGACCATCACGTCCTTCCCGAACATTCTGTTCTTCCCGATCATTCTGTCCTTCCCGACCATCCTGTCCTTCCCGACCATCTTGGCCCTCCGCTGACCATCCTGGCCCTCCCGACATCCACTCCTTCCCGACCACCCTTTCCTTCCCGACTATCTTGTCCTTCCCGACTATCATGTCCTTCCGGACTCTCCTGGCCTTCCCAACCATCACGTCCTTCCCGACCATTCAGGACTTTCCGACCATTCTGTCCTTCCAGGCTATCCTGTCGTTCCTGACCATCGTGTCGACCCCCGACCATTCAGGACTTTCCGATCATTCTGTCCTTCCCGGCCATCTTGTCATTCCCGACCATCGTGTCGTTCCCGACCATTCAGGACTTTTCCGACCATTGTCCTTCCTGATCATCCTGTCCTTCCCGACCATCCTGTCCTTACCGACCATTCTGGCCTTCCTGACCATCCTGTCCTTCTCGACAATCCTGTCCTTCCCGACAATCCTGTCCTTCCGACCATCCCGTCATTGTCGACCATCATGTCCGTCCCGACCATCCTGTCCTTCCCGACCATCTTGTCCTTCTTGACCATCCCGTCCTTCCCGACATCCTGTCCTTCCAGACCATCGTGTCCTTTCCGACCCCTCCTGTCCTTTCCGACCATCCTGTCTTCCCGACCATCTTGTCCTTCCCGACGTCCTGTCCTTCCCGCTCATCCTTTCCTTCCCCCAACCAACGTGTCCTTCCCGACCTCCTGTCCTTCCCGACCATCCTGTCCTTCCAGAAATCCTGGCTCTCCCAACCATCCTGGCCCTCCCGACAATTATGTCCTTCCCGACCATTCTGGTTCTACCGACCATCTTAGCATTCCCGACCATCCTGACTCTCCCGACCATCTGGCCCTCCCGACCATTCTGTCCCTCCCGACCATACTGGCTTCCCGACCATTCTGGCTCTCCCGACCATCCTGGATTTCCCGACTATTCTGTTTCTTCCCGACCTACCGTCCTTCCCGACCATCACGTCATTCCTGACGTCCTGTCCTTCCCGACAATCCTGTCCTTCCCGACCATCCTGTCCTTCCCGATCCTGTCCTTCCCGACCCTCCTATTCTTCCCGACCATCCTGTCCTTCCCGACCATCATGTCCTTCCCGACCATCATGTCCTTCCAGACCATTCTGTCCTTCCCGACCATCATGTCCTCCTGACCATCGTGTCCTTCCCGACAATCCTGGCCTTCCCGACCATCATGTCCTTCCCGATCATCGTGTCCTTCCGATCATCGTGTCCATCCAGACCATCCTGGCCTACTTGACCATCGTGTCCTTCCCGACCATCCTGGCCTTCCCGACCATCATTTCCTTTCCGACCATCCTGTCCTTCCCGACCATCACGTCTTCCCCGACCATCCTGTCCTTCCTGACCATCCTGTCCTTCCCACCGTGTCCATCCCGACCATACTGTCCTTCCCGACCATCCTGTCCTTCCCACCATCACGTCCTTCCCGATCATCCTGTCCATCCCGACCATTACGTCCTCTCCGACCATCCTGTCCTTCCCGACCATCCTGGCCTTCCCGACCATCATGTCCTTTCCGACATTCTAGCCTTCCCGACCATCGTGTCCTTCCCGACAATTCTAGCCTTCCCGGCCATCGTGTCTTTCTCGACCATCCTGTCCTTGCTGAAAATCATGTCCTTCCCAATCATCCTGGCCTTCCCGACCATCGTGTCCTTCCTGATCATCCTGTCCTTTCCGACCATCCTGTCCTTCCCGACCATCACGTCCTTCCCAACCATCCTGGCCTTCCCGAACATCGTGTCCTTCCCGACCATCCTGTCCTTCCCGTCCATCCTGTCCTTCCCGACCATCATGTCCTTCCCAACCATCCTGTCATTCCCGTTGTTACGAAATACCGTATCGTGTTATTTCGTCGCATAAAGACACGGTGATTTAATAGTAATACGTTCATTATTACAGGATGAACAAGGTTAACGACCATGGAGGTCGTTATCGGTCAGCACGATGTGCCTCGTCTGGTGGCGGGAATTTCTGTTAGCCAATCAGAAGCACCAGGCGAGGTAATGAGGGCTGATCGGAGCAGCTGGAGAGACAGACATCTACTCCCCTCCATTCAGTCAACATGCTGTTGTCGCTTTCGGATGTGTGACCAACTGACCCATCTGTTAGTGTGCTCCACCTTCACGAAGGAAGAGGACCGACCCATCTCTTAGTGTGCTCTCCCCTCACGAAGGAAGAGGACCGACCCATCTGTTAGTGTGCTCCACCCTCACGAAGGAAGAGGACCGACCCATCTCTTAGTGTGCTCCACCCTCACGAAGGAAGAGGACCGACCCATCTGTTAGTGTGCTCTACCCTCACGAAGGAAGAGGACCGACCCATCTGTTAGTGTGCTCTACCCTCACGAAGGAAGAGGACCTCGTTGCATGGTCGTAGTATCTCTCTCTCAATATATATATAACTGTACTTATGTACAATGCCTCTATATATATACATGTCACATATTGTATATAATGTACACTCTTATGTGTTTGCGATATAGCTGAATATATCCATGATGAAGTTTTTAGATAAACTTATTTATTGTCCTTTGTCAGACCTCGCACCAAGTGTGTCGCACCTGACAATAGGTCCGGCTGAGGCTGACACCTGATCAAATCAATATACCCCGTTATATTACACAGAAACTTAAGAAACAGCTCAGAACAAACCTATTTTAAATGTGTTGGGTTGTCGACAGTTCGATCCCAACACATATGGGGGCCTGTCCGGGAGGTTTTGAGCAAGACACACTGTTTACACTTGTAGCACCCATTGCTGGTCATCTAGGTATCCAGCCAGGTAAAGTTTTCATCATGGATCGTGTCCAAGAATTTATAACAAAAGAGGACCCATTGATTTTGGAGAGCTGTACGAAAGAACAGCTGAAGCAAATCGCCGAACACTATGAGATAGAACTAGTGTCGACTAAAGTGGTCTATATGAGACAAGAACTTGGAAATAAAGTAAGGTCTCGACGCGAAGACGTAGGAGCGGTAGGATTAGATGTGAGTGCAAAGGAAAGTGGGGAACAAGATAATGAAGAAGTATCTTCTAATACGTCTCATAGGAGTGGAAGTTTAGATTATGAATTGGAACGTTTGAAACTTGAAGCTCAAATTAAGAGGGAAGAAAGACAGTTTCAATTAGAAAAATTGCGACTTGAGAGTGAACAAGAAAATATGCGACTTGAGAGTGAGCAAAAAACGCGTGTAGAATTAGAAAAGGAGAAAACAAAGCAAATGGAAATCGAAGCAAATAAATTTGTGGCTGCTCAGAGGCGAGGGCGAGAGGTACCCTCGGAGAGCATACCTATGCCTGCAGCCTATGATCACAAGGCACGTGAAAAGGAGGTTCCGCAATTTTGTCCAGAAGAGTCGGAGTCTTTTTTTGAGCATTTTGAAAAAGTTGCTACACTAAAGCAGTGGCCAGAGGAGGATTGGGCCCAATTGGTGCAAATAAGATTGACTGGGGCGGCGAGAGAGGCCTATACACAGCTCTCTCTAGAAGATTGTAAAAATTACTGGACAGTGAAAAACAGTGTATTAAGATCATTTCTACTGACACCTGAAGCTTACCGGAAGCGGTTCAGAGAAATGGTAAAAACACAGAGGAGCACATATGCTGAAACAGCCAGGATTTGGAACGTAGATTCCAAAGATGGATGGGTTCCGAAAAGGTTGAATCTTTCGAAGACTTGAAACAATTGATGTTAATGGAAAAATTCTTGGAGATGGTGACTCCAGACACCAGGTTTAAGGTTCAAGAAGCAGGAATAAAAACACTCTTAGAAGCAGCGGACAAAGCAGATGTAATTACGGAAGCTTACAGAAGTCTCCAAGAACATAAAGAAAAAGGTCACACAAAGTTGCAGGGTAGTAAAAGACAGTATACGTGGAACAGTGGAGATGGTCGTGGATATACTGGCAAGCCGATAGCCAGACAAAGTCAGGGGTATGTGGAATTTTCTCCGTCGGGAGGTGACGCATTCGAGGGTCAAGGAGGAAGTACAACATCGTCTAGAAATCGAGGTACAGGACAATGGAGACGTGGCGATTCCTATTATAACGGACAACGTGGTTCGAGAGGACGATGTTTCCCGTCTCAGGTAATATGCTACACATGCAACAAGCCTGGACACTTAAGTAGAGAGTGTAGGCAAGGCAGGAGAGTGGTGTCCCTCACAGTAAGTAAATACAGTCGTCCTTGTACAAGTTTACAGGAGGAATTGCCCCAGGTGATGACGTTCATTACGAAAGGATATAACCCTTTCATTAGCAAAGGTATGGTGAGTATTGGGGGTCAGCCTGACCAACCAGTCACAATATTACGTGATACAGGAGCGAATCAGAGCTTAATACTGAAAAGCCTATTTCCTGAGTACAGGAAATTTGTCCGTTTATACATCTTGTATAAACGGACAAATAATTAAGGTACGGGGTATAAATTCAGAGATGGATATACCTGTGTGTACAGTAAAGCTAACCTCTGATTACTTTACAGATGAAGTGATGTTAGGAGTGTGCTCGGACATACCCATTCCTGGAGTACACGTGATTTTGGGCAACGATTTGTGTGGTTCACGTGTATTGCCAGAGGTACTGTGCAGTGATATTCCTAACGGACATCAAAACGGTTTGGGCGACGAAGATGAAAAATGCGACAACATAACGCTCGCCAGTATCCTGGATGATCCCTCGGAAGATGATCAAATGGAAGTATATCCGGCCTGCGTCGTAACCCGAGCGCAGAGTGCTCGACTAAGAGATGTGCCAGAGAGGATGGACGTATCTTCTGCAGAGGAGAAGAGGTGGATTTTGGCCTAAAAGACTTGTTCGAGGAACATGCAGCACCAATTACAGCGAGAGTGGAAGTAAGACCACAATTACCATCCCACATAAAGGTAAGCAAACCAGATTTTTTAGCTGCCCAGAAATTAGAATTTGAGAAATATATCAAGGAAGCAAAGGGAGGAAATGCTTGTATCACGTCACCCACTTACTATTACCTGGACGACGGGGTTTTGATGCGAAAATGGCGATCAGGCCACGCGCCAGCTGACAAAGACTGGGTTGAAAAGGATCAAGTGATTGTACCTAAAGGTTATAGGAACTCTGTATTGGAAGTTGCCCATGCATTAGAAATGGCGGGACATCTCGGTGTCCATAAGACACTTAGGAAAATACAAGAGCATTTTTATTTGCCAGGTATGCCTGCAGATGTAAAAAGGTATTGCAGAACTTGTTTATCCTGTCAGAGAGCGGGAAAACGTGCTCCAGCGCTTCCTAGAGCCCAACTAAAGCCAATTCCAGCGTTTGGGGAACCTTTTGAAAGGATAATAGTGGATTGTGTAGGTCCCCTACCCAGAACAAGAAAAGGAAACGAATACTTGTTTATCATCATGTGCTCAGCGACTCGTTTTCCCGAGGCATTTCCCGTGCGAAAGATAACCTCCAGAATATTGCTTGACAGGTTACAGCAATATTTTTCGTGGGTAGGAATGCCGAAGGTTTTGCAAA
>WNGS01058591.1:143029-156056 GCA_020271785.1 Procambarus virginalis
GATGAGTCACAATAACGTGGATGAAGATGTTGACGAAACCACACATCAGAAGATGTTGACCAAACACACATCAGGAGATGTTGACCAAACCACACATCAGGAGATGTTGACCAAACCACACATCAGGAGATGTTGACCAAACCACACATCAGGAGATGTTGACCAAACCACACATCAGGAGATGTTGACCAAACCACACATCAGGAGATGTTGACCAACCACACATCAGGAGATGTTGACCAAACCACACATCAGGCGATGTTGACCAAACACACATCAGGAGATGTTGACCAAACCACACATCAGAAGATGTTGACCAAACTACACATCAGAAGATGTTGACCAAACCACACATCAGGAGATGTTGACCAAACCACACATCAGAAGATGTTGACCAAACCACACATCAGGAGATGTTGACCAAACCACACATCAGAAGATGTTGACCAAACCACAATCAGGAGATGTTGACCAAACCACACATCAGAAGATGTTGACCAAACCACACATCAGAAGATGTTGACCAAACCACACATCAGAAGATGTTGACCAAACCACACATCAGGAGATGTTGACCAAACCACACATCAGAAGATGTTGACCAAACCACACATCAGGAGATGTTGACCAAACCACACATCAGAAGATGTTGACCAAACCACACATCAGGAGATGTTGACCAAACCACACATCAGGAGATGTTGACCAAACCACACATCAGGCGATGTTGACCAAACCACACATCAGGAGATGTTGACCAAACCACACATCAGGAGATGTTGACCAAACCACACATCAGGAGATGTTGACCAAACCACACATCAGGAGATGTTGACCAAACTACACATCAGGAGATGTTGACCAAACCACACATCAGGAGATGTTGACCAAACTACACATCAGGAGATGTTGACCAACCCACACATCAGGAGATGTTGACGAAACCACACATCAGAAGATGTTGACCAAACTACACATCAGGAGATGTTGACGAAACCACACATCAGAAGATGTTAACCAAACTACACATCAGAAGATGGAGAAACGACGATGTTTCGATCCCGTCCTGGACCATTCATTGACGCACACACAACTTGATAATATATTTTTATTTATTTATTTATTATTTCTCTTTATTTATTCATTATTTTTATTTATTTTGTGACAATAATCTCTTTCAAGAGAGATTTGGCCTGCTCTTTCCTACATTACATTACTTCAGTACGTCTATAACATCAAAATACTACATTCAAGAGTAGCATATATATATATATATATATATATATATATATATATATATATATATATATATATATATATATATATATATATATATATATATATATATATATATATATATATATATATAGTAGAATACGTTTCTACAGGGGGGTATAGGTGTTGTTGTTGAGTTAGGGGCGACGACGATCGTGGGATCGGATGCGTCCCGGCGTACCCGGTAAGGGTGAAACGCGAAGCCAGGAAAGGCGAAACGAGAGACGCCAAGCACTAGAAACTAAGACGCCACACGGCAAGGAAACGCACAAAGGGAGAGGCACAAGCACAAAATAAAACAGGGAAAACAAGCAGCCAGAGAGGCACACAGCATTTCACAGAGCAAATACACAGTAGATCAGGGTACATACTTGCCCGGGAACCGGGCCCGCGGGAACCGTACATTGAATGCTTCCCAGAGCACCCACCGCCAAGGGTCCCGTCCACCCACCGGGGACTCCATAACATCTGGAACCGGGGCAACAAACACCCGCAAGCAGGGAACCCAAATAGTAGTACCCACGAGGCGAGTAGTCGCCACACGGCTCGACAGGAAGGGAACCTGCCCACCACCAAAGTACTCTGGCCCGTCAGACAGCTGTAACTCGGCAATCTCCGTCCAGTGACCTGGCGGCATCACAGACGGCGGCAACACGTCCTCCAGGACCCCAACTCGCATCCTCACAGGAGCGAACGGGCCACAGGGCACCACCACAGGGGCACCCGTGGCCCCGGGCACACCACCCTTCTTCAGCACCAGCTTGATGCCTCGGCTCGCACCAGAATCCACACCACCCACGTCCGGAGGAGCGACCACCCCCCACCGCGGAGAACCTGCTGCAGGAGAAAGAACAGGAGGTAAATCAGATGCACAACCATCGTCAATAGCAGACACATGGACGTCAGTCACCACCATCGTCGTAGAGCGCGAGGCACCCGGAATCGCCACATCATCGCCCGAAGCTCCACCTGCGTCGTAGTCCACCACATGAGCCCAAGCAGTAGAAGAACGCCTGGAACGCTTTGGCACGGGCCGCACATCCTCACATCCGGAGGCGGACCCAGAACCACGGGCCTCATGAACCGGGCGAACCGGCGCCCGACGCAGTACGGCAGCAGCCTCAACCACATGGGGAACCGGGCCGCACACAACAGGACGCTCCGCATCCCCGCCAACACCGAGCACAGCCGTAACACCAGGCGAGGATGCAGATCCAGGCGCAGCAGCAGGAGACGAGGAAGACAAAGACGACTCGCAGAGACCATCCGGGAGACCCTCGGGAGCAACTGGCACAGCGAAGGGACCAGCGACAGGAGCCACTGCAACACCCGGAGGAGGGACAGCAACCACCGGGGGCATGTCGGGTGATGCAGGGGGGGCCGCATCAGCAGCGAACGGGACCTGCCCCTCCTCATCTCCGGAATCCACGCCCTGAGGGAGCGGCGGGAAATCCTCTTCCCGGAACAAGTTGACAGGTGCAGCAGGGGCCTTAGAGCACCCAGCAGCCTGATGCTCTAACTGGCCACATCGGAAACAGGTACGGGGCTGCCGGGCATAATACACCCGAACGTAGTAACCCAGCAGCCGGACAGAAGATGGGATATCCGACCGCAGGCGCATACCTAAGATACGGATGTTCGTCCGCTTCCCAGCATACTTCCCCGAGGAAATCGTGTTCACCCGCACACTGATGACAGCACCATACCTGCCAAAGAAGCGCCGGAGAAGGTCTTCAGGGAACTCCAGGGGCGCACCGTGCACACTGACATAAGTCAGGGCACCACTGCGGTCCGAAACTGCAACGGAGCCGGCGCCATCCGGCATCGGCAACGAACCCCCTTCGTACAGACGGAGGAAGTCCCGATACTCCTCCTCCCGTACGAACTTGACAATCACTCGGTGGGCTGTAACAAGCTCAACTCCGTAGACAGCCTCCACGGGGACACGAAGCATGTCACACATCACTAACTCAACGGCTGGATAGCCAGCCTTACCAGAGAACTCCAGACCCACGGAATTCTGACGCAGAACAGGAGGAAGTTGAAGGCCCCCCATGTCAGAACCGCCACGTCAGCACGCAGCCAGCCGGGCAACAACTCTGGGGGGGCAGCGACGCCCCACCACCTGGCGACCAAACAGCTAACAACCCCAGCAGTCACGGAGGGACACGTCTGCACTCCACGGCTGCTCAGGGTCAATTCCTACAGGGGGTATACATACCCTACACTCTCTCTCCAAACCCCCTCGCTGTCGGCGCACCACCCTCGTCGATCACCAAACTACCACTTCCAGCCAGCACGCTTCCCATTGGTGAATCAGCGACTCTACTCGACTTCAGTGCCATCTGCATAGCCTATCACTAAGCGTGCACTAGCAGTTGGCTTTAGAATATTCTGTGCTCTCAAGGCTGATACTTCTATCTAGCATACGCTCTGTGTATTAGTGGAGGTTTTCAGCCAGCCAATATTCTCAGCACCTTTAACTCATTTTTTGTCTTGTTCATTGTAGAGTAACGTAACCATTATTTTATTTTGTATTGTGTTTTGTCTTTGTATTTATGTTTAATTTGCACTGTACCAAGGGATTATCTTTGTTTATATTTATTTAAAGTCAATTAAAGTTTCATTGTTTATACGATTTGTTTTGCGTGTTTTTCCCTTTTACTTGACCACAGGAGGCAACAGCCAAGCAGTCAACATTTTTTTCTCTTTCTTTTTTATTAATGTGATTGGCATTGACACCAGCCATTGGGAGGACTGCCTTACACCTACATTTTCCCATCACATTAATGGGGTCCTGTCCTAGGAGCCTCACTCAGGTACTGATACTAGAACATTTCAATTTGTGGTAAGTGTACTTGGCTTTGATACAGTTGCTTTTCAATAATTTCATAACTTTTAATATTTTTATGGTGCTGTGTATTTTGTGCATTCCGAGGGTAACATATTATGAGTGTTGGATAACTGTGGATTACGTGGTGACTAGAGGCCTCAGTCACTCTCTTAATTGATCGTTCATCCCTCGGTGTTATTACTCGTGTAGTCCACCTTTTTTGTCCCTAGAATATTTCTCAATTACGGCAGATCATCACTTTGGTACCCTGGTACTTTGGTTTGTCTTCGGGCCACATACCCTATCCTCTGCAATCCGACCAAAGGAGGATAAAGAGGGGCATAGTTCCTTTAGCACGGACTACGCTGTTGAGTTGGGACCTCAACAGCAGTTCTCGTCACCAGTTGACACTCGCACCCCTGCACGTCGGTCAGAGATTATGATATTTACTCAGGTAGGGAATTGGCTTTCTTTTTCAGAGCACAAAGAATGCTAATTCTGTAAGTATCATCTAGTTAAGTAGGAAACCCCTTGCTTCTGTCCTATAGAGACCCAGCAAGGTATCCCTACATTTTTGGACTTCCCTTTCACTTTTGAAACAATCAAAGTTTCATTTGTTTTTGAAACTATCAGTTTCATTTAGTAGGATTTTCTTGCCCTTATTCTCGTATATTGAGTGCCGGGTACAAGATTTCCTGCAATTTTTATAATTAAATCACTTATTAACATCTAATATTAACGTTAATTGTTTTTACTTTAACGATTGAATTTCCACAGGATAGTCACCAGTTGCCACGTCATCCTATTACTGACATTTATAATATCACAGTATATTCGTTGTACATTTGTTTGCTATCTCAAAATGTTTCGTCTCTCAGCATTTCGTAGTGATCCAGCAAGTGAGGTAGGGAACTTAATTCGTGCCAAGAGGACAGAATTACAAACTCTAGCACATGAGTACCAACTAGATGTTCCCCATGGAGCCAACAAAAGTGAATTGCACAACCTTATCCTGGACCACCTCTTAGATGATGGAATTATAGACTCTGATTCTCACGAAAACTATTCTATTGCAGATCGGCATGCTCTGGCAGCTATGAAGTTAAAGTTAGAACTAGCGAAAGTAGAGCGTGAACAACAGAAAGAAGCTCTCCAGATAAAGGAACGTGAGGCTGCCCTAAAGAAGGAAGAACAGGAACGCGAGGCTGCCCTGAAGAAGGAAGAACAGAAACGCGAGGCTGCCCGAAAGAAGGAAGAACAGGAACGCGAGGCTGCCCGAAAGAAGGAAGAACAGGAACGCGAGGCTGCCCGAAAGAAGGAAGAAAAGGAACGCGAGGCTGCCAGGCATAAAGAGGAACAGGAACGCCAAGTTGCCCTACAACGTGCACGTGAGAGGGACCAGCTTGAAGTAAAAGAACGTAATCTAGAGATACAACGTGAACACGATAAGAAGCAAGCCAATACTGCTCTAGAATACCGTAAAAGAGAACTCGACTTGGAAACTACACACTATACTCAGCGCCAACGAACAGCCAGTCCTCCAGCAAGCTTTAGCATCTCCCAGGCAAGTAAGTTAATGCTACCATTCGTTGAGACAGAGATAGATGTGTTTTTTACTACTTTTGAGGACTTAGCTAAAAAACTTAGCTGGTCTGAAGATCAGTGGTTTATACTACTCAGAGTGCATCTCACAGGTAGAGTTGTGGTTACTCTCAGTATCTTAGCGTCTGAGAATGACTACCAGACCCTAAAGCAAGCCGTTTTAGTCGCCTACCTTCTCTCCACCGAAAACTACAGACGAAAATTCCAAAGGCAAGTGCCACCACCTATTTAGAATTTGCCAATACTAAGAAAAGATATTTCATGAAATGGCTGGAAGCAGCCCATGTTTCTACATTTTCAGACCTTGTCAACCTTATTCTAATAGAAGAATTCTTTCGACGTATTCCTGCTCCCATCCGTCTTCACTTAGCGGATAAGGAAGAAACCAACTACATCAGATGTGCGAAGTCGGCTGACACCTACAGCCTTATACACAGGTTAACAACTGACACATCTTCCAGTAAGAAATCTTGGTCTGATTATGATAAAGTGAGTATCAATCAAGCAACCTCTCAATTATATTGTAAGTATTACAAGTTCTATGGACATACCGACTAAAGAGCCTAAATCTGTACTCCCTTGAGCGCAGGCGGGAGAGATACATAATAATTTACACATGGAAAATATTAGAGGGGTTGGTCCCAAACCTGCACACAGAAATAACATCACATGCGACCAGAAGACATGGCAGGATGTGCAGAATACCCCCTTAAAAAACAGAGGTGCAACTGGTACTCTGAGAGAGAACTCCATCAACATCACGGGCCCTAGACTGTTCAACACGCTCCCGCTACACATAAGGGGCATAACTGGCAAACCCCTCACAGTGTTCAAGAGAGAACTGGATAAGCACCTCCAAAGGATACCTGATCAACCAGGCTGTGACTCGTACGTCAGGCTGCGAGCAGCCGCGTCCAACAGCCTGGTTGATCAGTCCAGCAACCAGGAGGCCTGGTCGATGACCGGGCCGCGGGGACGCTAAGCCCCGGAAGCACCTCAAGGTATACAAGGTATACCATAGATAAATGTGGAAAAGCCCAATACAAAGGCTATAGTGAAACTCCTAAACCCAAACCAACTCCTCCTAAGTCCTGTAAGCCTGTGATGAATGTTGGTGTTCCTGTTAATGATCTTTCTCTCTTCAGCAAACACCTATACCCTGGAACTGTCTCTGCCAACAGTACAGATTCGGAGGGATATTCTAAAGTGAAGATCTTGAGGGACACAGCTGCTCTTCAGTCTATCATTTTGAAATCGGCTGTGCATAACATCACCTACACCGGGGAGACGGTCCTTATCACTGACCTCACTGCCACCACTCCATATCCACTCGCCAGAGTCCACCTGGATTGTCCTTTCGTACAAGGTGAAGTCCAAGTCGCCATCCGGGAAAAGCTTTTTCCCATGACAGGGGTACAACTTCTCCTGGGCAACGACTTGGCTGTAGATCTGCAACCTTCCAACTTGATCATGGACAAATCCCAGGTATGTGACTCTGTAGTGTAAAACCCCATCTTGAAGTATATTCCAGCAGAGGTCCAAGAAAGTGATGAAGTCTCTTCTCCGCTTTTGGTGACAACCCGTGCGCAAGCTGCACGCCCGCAACCAGCTGACTCTACTGCAACAGCTGTCCCTCAAGACCATCAGAATCTACCACCGAATCTTACTATGTTGGAGTTCTGTAAGTTACAGAGGGAGGATCCTTCATTAACACCATTATTCTTCCAGGCCGAGACTCAATCTGACAGTATTCCTGGGTTCTTCATAGAGAAGCAATTGCTCTACCGGAGGTACCGACCCAGTAAACTAACGGAGGATGACGATTGGGCTAATGTCGACCAACTAGTAGTTCCCACCAGCCTACGGCCCGATATTCTACACCTGGCCCATGGAGCGCTTTCTCACTACGGTTTTAATAAAACCTATCACGGAATCAGACAAGACTACTACTGGCCAGGTATGATTAAAGATGTAAAAACTTATGTACAACAGTGTCATACATGTCAGATGGCAGGAAAACCTAACATCCCGATTCCCAAGGATCCTTTGATTCCTATCCCGGTGCCTTCGGAACCTTTTCACAGACTGTGTTGGTCCTTTAAGCCGGACCAGTTCTGGCAACGCTTATATACTAACCATCCTGTGTCCAACCACCAGATTCCCCATAGCAGTTCCTGTAAAGAACATTACGGCTGCTACGGTGGTGAAACAACTATTGAAGATCTTTACACAATATGGATTTCCTCGGGAGATTCAAAGTGACTGTGGCACCAACTTCACCAGTGATCTCTTCAAGAAGACACTGGAAGAATTCAACATCACTCAGGTATTGTCCAGCCCCTATCATCCTGCTTCACAGGGTTCTCTTGAACGTAGTCACCAAACTATAAAATCACTCCTTAAGAAATTTTGCAATGAAACTATGAAAGACTGGGATAAACAACTTGACATCATCATGTGCGTTTTCAGAAGTCTCCCAAATGAGTCTCTAGGAGTATCTCCTTATGAGATACTCTACGGACATAAGTGCCGTACTCCTCTTAAAGCTTTTAAAGACTCTCTACGTAATGCCACCTTCAGTGACCCCCAGTATGTGCCATTCTTCAAAACTTAAAGCACATTCTAGAGAGAGTACATAAATTTCCCAATGATAATTTACTAAAAGCTCAAGATAGGATGAAGACTCATTTTGACAAACGCAGTAAAATCAGGAAATTTAAAGCAGGAGACTTCGTTTTAACGTATTTTCCGATCCCTGGTTCTCCATTGCAAAATAAGTTTTCAGGACCTTACTGCATCAAGGAGTGCAGAAACAACCACAACTATTTTCTTGAGACTCCAGATAGGTGGCGGAGGACCCAGTTGTGCCACGCCAATCTTTTGAAGGAGTATAAAGGTATTCCCCCCACTGTGCTAGTATCTCTCTCCACCTTTAAAGATCCATACCTCCACAGTGAGACCTTCCCTGCTTCTCCTCCTGAAAGCACTAACTCTGAGTTAGTGCCTTCCAACTCGGAAATCCTTACTGATCTTCCTAAACATTTGCAGGACTATAACAGTGCTCCTCTCATCAAAGTCCTTCAAGAACATCAGAAGTTGTTCAGCGATGATCCCCAGGAGTGTAATGTGGTTCAGCACGACATCCAGCTACTTCCTGATACCCGGCCGATTCGTCAACCCTTCTACCATATCAGCCCGTACAAAAAGGAAGTTATGCGTGCAGAAGTACAGTACCTTCTGGATCATGGGCTGGCCACCCCTTGTGAGTCCCCTTGGGCCTCACTCTGCATCTTGGTGCCGAAACCGCACGGTAAAGTACGACTATGTACCGACTATAGGAAACTGAAACTTGTGACCATCAAGGATGCTTATCCTTTACCTCGTATAGATGATATCCTTGACGCAGTAGGTAATGCTAATTATCTGTCCCAAATTAAAGGGTTAAAGGGCTACTATCAGATCAGCCTGACAGAGCGAGCTAAGGAAATATCTGCCTTCACCACTGCTTTTGGCCTGTACAGATATGAACGCCTTCCTTTTGGACTGTGTAACGCCCCGGCCACCTTCCAGCGAGCTGTCAACCGCGTCATCTACGGCCTAGATCACACCTACGCTACTTGGATGACATCATTGTGGCAACTAACACCTGGAGCGAACATCTGCTCTAGCTGCAACGATTGTTCTCCAAGCTCCTGACAGCTGGCCTTACCATCAACTTGGGCAAGTCCACCTTTGCTAAAGGTAAAGTGCGTTATCTTGGTCATGTGATAGGGAGTGGCAGCCTAGCTCCTTTAACAATTCACACTCAAGCTATTCAGCATTACCCACAACCTACAACCAGGAAGCAGCTCCTGCGCTTCCTTGGCCTTGCATCTTACTATTGAAGGTGTGTGAAAATTTTTAGTATGGTAGCGACACTATTGATTAATCTGACCAGCCCCAAGCAACAGTATCATTGGACCATTCAACAGACTGTTGCCTTTGAACAACTAAAATCTCTGCTATGTTCTGATCCCATTCTCGCCTCTCCAGATATTACGAAGCCCTTCATCATCAATGTCGACGCAAGTGGCACCGGCATCGGGGGCGTCCTAATGCAACAGCGTGGTGAAGAGGTTCTTCCTGTCAGCTACTACAGCTACAAGTTAAAGCCCCATCAGAAGAACTATAGCACCATAGAAAAGGAACTCCTTTCCATCGTCCTGAACCTACAACATTTCGAACCTTACCTACAGGGTAATCGGTCTATTACCATCTACTCAGACCACAATCCCCTACGGTTCCTGCAACAGGCCCAATTCAGCAATTAACGTCTTCTATGCTGGGCTCTGTACCTGCAGAATTTTAACCTGGAGATATTCTTCATCAAGGGCTTGCATAACATCGTAGCCGACGCCCTGTCCAGAGTCTACGAGGTAGAGGCAGCTACTCCTACCACTCTACCACCTACTGAAGTAACTTAACCCCTAAGAGCAGGCATCAGGGGAGAACTGTGACGATAATCTTTTTCAAGATAGATTTGGCCTGCTCTTTCCTACATTACGTTACTTCAGTAAGTCTATAACATCAAAATACTACATTCAAGAGTAGTATATATATATATATATATATATATATATATATATATATATATATATATATATGTATATATATATATATATATATATATATATATATATATATATATATATATGTCGTACCTAGTAGCCAGAACGCACTTCTCGGCCAACTATGCAAGGCCCGATTTGCCTAATAAGCCAAGTTTTCATGAATTAATATATTTTCACTAATTTTTTTCTTATGAAATGATAAAGCTACCCATTTCATTATGTACGAGGTCAATTTTGTTTATTGGAGTTAAAATTAACGTAGATATATGACCGAACCTAACCAACCCTACCTAACCTAACCTAACCTATCTTTATAGGTTAGGTTAGGTTAGGTAGCCGAAAAAGTTAGGTTAGGTTAGGTTAGGTAGGTTAGGTAGTCGAAATATAATTAATTCATGAAAACTTGGCTTATTAGGCAAATTGGGCCTTGCATAGTAGGCTGAGAAGTGCGTTCTGGCTACTAGGTACGACATATATATATATATATATATATATATATATATATATATATATATATATATATATATATATATATATATATATATATATATATATACACAGACTAGCCTATTACCACTTGCTGAAGTTTATAACTTTTTTAGACACTCCACCCACCAGGGGAATCAAAGCCATAAGAGAGCCTCTCTTATGGCTTTGAAGTATGGTGTAGTGGATACAGCGTGCAACTGCCACCTCGTTGGCCAGTGTTCGAGTCCCCTGGTGGGTGGAGTGTCTAAAAAGTTATATATATGTATATATATATATATATATATATATATATATATATATATATATATATATTATATATATATATATACATACAGTCCTTATGCACTTACACAAGGACTTATATAGTCCTTATGCAGCTGCTGTAGTCATTATACAGCTGCTGTAATGATTATGCACTTACTGTTGTCATTATGCAGCTGCTGTAGTCATTATGCAACTTCTGTATTCATTATGCAGCTGTTGTAGTCATTATGCAGCTACTGTAGTCATTATGCAGCTGTTGTAGTCATTATGCAGCTGTTGTAGTCATTATGCATCTACTGTAGTCATTATGCAGCTGTTGTAGTCATTATGCAGCTACTGTAGTCATTATGCACTGACTGCAGTCATTACGCGTCTGCTGGTGTCGTACGTTAACTCTAAAGTAATTACGCAACTGCTGGTGTCATTAAACAGCTGCTGTAGTCATTATGCACTTTCTGCAGTCATTAAGCAGCTGCTGGTGTCATTAAGCAGGTGCTGGTGTCATTAAGCAGCTGATGAAGTCATTACACAGCTGATAAAGTCATTACACAGCTGCTGGTGTCATAAGTCAGCTCTGAAGTAATCATACAGTTGCTGGTGTCATTAAACAGCTGCTGTAGTCATTGCGCAGCTGTTGGTGTCAAAAAACTTCGAAACTTTTCAGTCTGTAATGAAACCGAAAATTATTCCAATATAATTTTACTGTGTTAATGAGTTGGAATATTTTTAAACTTTTATCTACTTTGAACTCTCTTGCTTGCTAATTAATAAAAAGTCAATTACAATTTTTTGCTCATTATCATCGTAACATATTATGCTTTGCGTAAAATGATTTGAATAACATTTGTTTCCTTTAAAGGTTTATTGACATCAAAGCCTCTAACGAGAGGTTTTTGAGTAAAAGTTTGACAGTTTCCCTTGACGTGTAAGTCAGCATTCATTCCTTGTTGATTGAGGAAGGGGGGGGGGGTATACTTCCTAAGATATGTTAGTGTTTCTTGCCTGGGCTGAGTATTCCTTCCCAGGTAAGAAAGTATGTTTTGATTGGTGAGTTAATTTCCTTTAGGATATCAGTTTGTTTACCTGCATTTCTGAGTGCCTCTCTGGATGTCGCCTCCCTAGATGAGTCAGTGTCGCCTCCCTAGATGAGTCAGTGTCGCCTCCCTAGATGAGTCAGTGTCGCCTCCCGTGATGAGTCAGTGTCGCCTCCCGTGATGAGTCAGTGTCGCCTCCCTAGATGAGTCAGTGTCGCCTCCCTAGATGAGTCAGAGTCGCCTCCCTAGGTGAGTCAGTGTCGCCTCCCTAGATGAGTCAGTGTCGCCTCCCTAGATGAGTCAGTGTCGCCTCCCTAGATGAGTCAGTGTCGCCTCTCTAGATGAGTCAGTGTCGCCTCCCTAGATGAATCAGTGTCGCCTCCCTAGATGAGTCAGTGTCGCCTTCCTAGATGAGTCAGTGTCGCCTTCCTAGATGAGTCAGTGTCGCCTTCCTAGATGAGCCAGTGTCGCCTCTCTAGATGAGTCAGTGTCGCCTCCCTAGATGAGTCAGTGTCGCCTCCCTAGATGAGTCAGTGTCGCCTCTCTAGATGAGTCAGTGTCGCCTCTCTAGATGAGTCAGTGTCGCCTCTCTAGATGAGTCAGTGTCGCCTCTCTAGATGAGTTAGTGTCGCCTCCCTAGATGAGTCAGTGTCGCCTCCCGTGATGAGTCAGTGTCGCCTCTCTAGATGAGTTAGTGTCGCCTCCCTAGATGAGTCAGTGTCGCCTCCCTAGATGAGTCAGTGTCGCCTCCCTAGATGAGTCAGTGTCGCCTCTCTAGATGAGTTAGTGTCGCCTCCCTAGATGAGTCAGTGTCGCCTCCCTAGATGAGTCAGTGTCGCCTCTCTAGATGAGTCAGTGTCGCCTCCCTAGATGAGTCAGTGTCGCCTCCCTAGATGAGTCAGTGTCGCCTCTCTAGATGA
>WNGS01058604.1:0-10000 GCA_020271785.1 Procambarus virginalis
ATGCCTCATCAGGCCGAGCCAGGGCTCTTGGTGCTCGCCTGCCTTTTGGTCCCAACCAGATGGCTCCTGGCGATTATGCACCGATTATCGGCAGCTCAACAAGGCGACATAGTGGACGCCTATCCGTTGCCACGTCTCGAGGACTGTATCGACGAAATCGGGAACGCCACGTATGTGTCTAAGTTCGATCTCTCGAGAGGGTACTATCAATTCCCTCTCACTGAACGTGCTAAACAACTAACGGCGTTTTGTGACACCCGAGGGTGTGTTTGAGTATAAAGTGTTACCATTCGGCTTGCGTAATGCCCCTGCCACGTTCCAGAGGCTAATGAACTCTTTGCTCGCTAATGTGCAAATTGTCGGGCGTTTAGATGATATTGTGCTCTTTGATATTAATTGGGCTGACCACATAGCTAGGTTACGCCAGTTGTTCACAGTGTTGAAACATGCAAATCTAACCTTAATGCTAAGTGTCATTTTGGCCAAGGCACAGTGACGTACCTTGGTTATGAAGAGGCAAGGAAAAGTGTTACCTCGACAAGACAAAATTAGTGCTATTCTGGACTATCAGTGCTCAGGTCTAAAAAGGACATTCAACGATTTATCGGTATGTGTGCGTACTACCGACGCTTTTGTCAGAACTTTCCAGTGTGGCCACTCCTCTCACAGATTTGTTGCGGAAGGCCGTTAATTTAAGTGGTCATCGGACTATGCAGAGGCATTTAAAAACTTGAATTGATCTTAGCTTCCGCCCCAGTGCTTGCTAGTCCAAGGTTCGACCGTCCGTTTAAAATTCAAGTTGACGCGTCTGACTCGGGTGCTGGTGCAGTGTTGTTGCAAACTGGGGATGATAAAGTGGAACACCCAGTATATTATTACTCTGTGAAATTGACAAGGCACAGCGCAATTGTCGGTGATAGAAAAAGAGGCGTTGGCGCTAGTGCTAACTTGCAAAAAGTTCGAAGTGTACCTCACAGGAAATATAGTGGAAGTGTACACGGACCATAACCCATTAGTTTTCATGAATCAGATGAAGCAGAAAAATAAAACGCATCCTCAGGTGGGCATTGTACCTACAGGACTTTAATCTATCTATTATCCACCTACCGGGCCGGATCAACGTGATAGCCGACGCTCTGTCCCGCTTGCCGGAGTAACATTCATCTGAGCCACAGGAAGCCATACCAAATGTCATGCTTTAGTTATTTTTTTTTAGGTTCTCCTGTGACATTAAATATCCCGTGTCCAATTTATTTACTTCCTTTGTTTTGTGTATGTTTTTTCTTTCAGAGAATTCCTTGTAATTTTTTTGACAGAGAATTGTTGTTTGGTTGATTCTATTATGTCATGGATGTCCATTTTATTCTGTATACTCTTACAAAAAAATATGACTACTATTCTAGTAGTCACATTTTTTTTTCTCTGAAGGGGGGAGGAGTGTTATGACTCTGGGTTCTTTAGAGGGAAACCAGAGGTCAAATTTGAGCTTATTGAGCTAGCATAGAGTAAAAACGCATTGCGAGTGGCATTTATCTTCCCTGCCAGTCGTAAGATTAGTCTTGTCTCTCGAAGAGTATTTAAAGATTGAGCTTGGGGTTGATTATTAAATAATAAAATAGGCACCAACTATGTTTACTAATACTGTCTAATCATTTGTAAAGTAAACCTGAGTAAACTTTGTATCGGGCGCCGGTATGATTAGTTGAACAGTCTGCCGGCAGCATTAGTCCACGGAGGAGGAGACGAGAGACGGCCTTCTCTGCTGACTGGTTGTGGTGGAAGGAAGTGCCTCTCCTTCCCCTTATTTATTTATTTCTGTATCTTCGTCTAGTTAAGTCTTCTTTGCTATTTTTATGGTTATATTTGAGATATATACAAGAGTTGTTACATTCTTGTACAGCCACTAGTACGCGTAGCGTTTCGGGCAGGTCCCTGGAATACGATCCCTGCCGCGAATAATCGTTTTTTCATCCAAGTACACATTTTACTGTTGCGTTAAACAGAGGCTACAGTTAAGGAATTGCACCCAGTAAATCCTCCCCGGCCAGGATACGAACCCATGACATAGCGCTCGCGGAACGCCAGGCGAGTGTCTTACCACTACACCACGGAGACTGCCATATTGTGGCATACCTATCGTTATATGTGTAGAGTAGTATACCTGGGGTGTAGTAAGTGTTTTTTTTAAGTGTTTATCTACTTGCTATGCTAACGGGGGTCCCAGTGTAACCACGTGGTCCCCTACCCTAAGCTGACTCAGTGTTTTATAGTAGAGCTTTACCCTAGCTTGCTTTCAGTGTAAAACCTTGTATCCTGTCTATGTGGACCAAGGCTTTTAACGTAAGATTGTGTGGTAAAGTTAGTATTAAATTGTTATTGGTGTGATTGTGTGGGGGGGTGTTAAGGGGTTAATAAATAAGTAAGTTTGAACAGAGTATCCCTTGTTCCTGTGTGGGAGTACAATAATCTATTCCTAGACTAATGGGTTTAGTAGCAAGCATTTATTACTGTGGATATTTTATTTTGGGGGCTTGGCCTTTTGATTCTCCCATATCTTCATACCTCTATTCTACTTACCCTCACCCCTTAATAGTACCAGTTCCCCATAGCAAGCCCACTATTGTTCGTAACAGACACATTCTAAATATATAAAAAAAAGTTTCAAAAACTGTTGGCATTCTTTCTAAGATCAGATATTATGTACCCCGCCCTGCCCTGGTGACTCTCTATTACTCCCTCATCTATCCATATCTCAACTATGGTATTTGTGCTGGGGTTCTACTACCCAAAATCATTTACGTCCTCTAATCACTCAACACAAAGCTGCTATTAGGACAATATCCAACTCTGGCCCCAGACATCACTCGGTACCCCTTCTCAAATCTCTGAATATGTTAGATATTAAGCCACTGCACATTCTCTCATGTGTATTATACATATATAAAACGTTAAACTGTAATGCCAATCCTGACCTCAAAAGCTTCATAGAAGGTTGTAACAGAACCCATGAGCACCACACCAGAAATAAATACAGTTTTGATATTCCTAGAGTACGACTTAATCAAACTAGAAATGCTTTACAAATCAAGGGACCTAGAATGTGGAATGACCTTCCCAACCATGTTAAAGACTGTACCTCTCTCAACCAGTTTAAGATAAAAACGAAGCTATACCTAATAAATTCCCTGTAACCTACCTTACCCCTCTATTGTCAACCAATGTCTGTTTTTTTTTTTAATGACGCTGTTTTGTCGACCGAATTGTATTTGTGCTGCTTTTTCAGCCATGTTCCCCCCTTCTTAACTCTTTTTTATTTGTTCTTAACTCATTTTGGTCCTTATGCTCAATTAGTATTAAACCCTAGTCATTTAAGTTTTTCATGCCCGAAACGCTTTGCGTAATAGTGGCTTTAGGCATTGTATGTACTAGCCCTATCTATAAATCCATCACTCTCTGTAAAATCTCTTGTATGTATGTACCTTACCTAAATAAACATTTGATTTTGATTTGATTTGATTTTGATTTGATTTGACGCAGCTCGCTTGGTGGGCCGACGGAGCGTCATCTTGACAAGCCATGGTGCAGAGAGGCGAGATAGTCCACCGACCGTGACCCTGGGAGGAGTACATACTGCCGGGTTTGTACTCCATGCAGGGTGCGCTTTCCACCATGGCGAATGACTGGTCGATCCCGTGTATATAAAATATATGTTTATTCAGGTAAGGTACATACATACAAGTGATTTTACATAAATTGATCGATTTGTAGATAGAGCTAGTACATACAATGCCTAAAGCCACTATTACGCAATGCGTTTCGGGCAGGAAAATCATTAATATCTAAAACTTAATACTAATTGAGTACAAAGAACAAAATGTGTTGAGAACAAATGCAAATAAAGATAAAAAAAGGGGGGAACGTGACTGAAAAAGCAGCACAAATACAATAGGTCGACAAACAGCGTTGATTAAAAGAATAACGTATACGTAACATAGCAACTGGCACATCTTAGCTGACCTGACTTAGTAGCTCTGAGGCAATAAGCAGAGTTAAGCAACATAAATGTAACTAGTAGTAAGTATCAGTCTCCGTGGTGTAGTGGTAAGACACTCGCCTGGCGTTCCGCGAGCGCTATGTCATGGGTTCGTATCCTGGCCGGGGAGGATTTACTGGGCGCAATTCCTTAACTGTAGCCTCTGTTTAACGCAACAGTAAAATGTGTACTTTGATGAAAAAACGATTCTTCGCGGCAGGGGTCCGTATTCCAGGGACCTGCCCGAAGCGCTACGCATACTAGTGGCTGCACAAGAATGTAACAACTCTTGTATATATCTCAAAAAAAAAGTAACATACATATGTAGCAAGAGTTAAGCGTAGAATACAGATATAAATTTCTGGGGAAACTAATCAAAATGCAGGGCCAGGAAATCTTGGAGCAAGAGGCAAGGGCCCGTAACACTGCAACTAGCACATCCTTGCTGCCCATAGTTAATAACTTAAAGGCCAAGCTAAAGTTAAACAACCAAACTGTAAACACAGCAAAGTAACATAAACTTGCAACATGAGCAATGCATCAAATGTAGTATTAAATTGTGGTAGGCTAAATGTAAACATTTAGCCCGAAAAATGATAAACGACATAAATGTAACCAGTAGTAAGCAACATAAATGTGCAGCAAATTTCAGGCGTAAAGTATGGTAATAAATTTCTGAGGGACGTCGACGACGGATCCTGAACCTGTGGCACTTACCAATAGCTGAAACTTACCATACCCGTGATGAATAATTATAAGGACATGCTCAGCTGGAACACCGTCAGCTGAGCCTTCGGCTGCTGGATCATCGGCGGGGAACACATTCGCCAGGACATCAGCAGCCGGGACAGGCTGTGAGCTGCCGTAGCATCGGCTTAGACAACATCAGCAGGCGGGCTGATGGCTCGGCCCCCAGGGGACGTGCTCAGCTGGCCCAACGGCCGCTAGACCATCGGCAGGGACCACATCAGCCGGAACATCAGCGCAGGTCGTGTCCCATGGCAGCTGGGCCATCAGCTGCCGGATCGTCGTCTGGGGCTACATCAGGCGGAACATCAGCGGGTGGGGTTGGCCCCCAGGGGACATGCTCAGCTGGAACACCACCAGCTGTGCCAGCGGCTGCTGTGACATCGGCAGCATAACATAATGGTTAATTATTAACCATAAATAACTAAATAATGCCGGGCAACACCGGCCAAACTTAAGTCTGGAACAAGCGGCCTGACACCACATCAGCCGGAACATAGAGCCGCCGGGTCGGGCTATATGGCAGCTGGGCCATCAGCTGCTGGATCATCATCTGGGCCCCACATCGGCTGGGACTTCAGCGAGGTGGGTTTGGTCCCCAGAAGACATACTCAGCTGGAACACCACCAGCTGTGCCATCAGGTGCTGGGTTATCGGCAGCATGACATAATGTTAAATTATTAACCATAAATAATTAAATGATGCCGGGCAACACCGGCCAGACTTAAGGTCTGGAACAAACGGCCTGGGACCACATCAGCCGGGACATCAGCCGCTGGGTCGGGCCCCACGGCAGCTAGGCCAACAGCTGCTGGATCATCATCTGGGGCCACTTCAGCGGGCGGGGTTGGCCCGCAGGGGACATGCACAGCTGGAACACCACCAGCTGGGCCATCAGCAGCCGGGTCATCGGCAGCACAACATAATGGGTAATTAATAACCATAAATAACTAAATGATGCCGGGCAACACCGGCCAGACTTAAGGTCTGGAACAAACGGCCTGGGACCACCTCAGCCGGAACACCAGCCGCTGGGTCGGGCCCCGTGGCAGCTGGGCCATCAGCTGCTGGATCATCATCTGGGGCCACATCAGCCGGAACTTCAACGGGCGGGGTTGGCCCGAGGGGACATGCTCACCTGGGACACCACCAGCTGGGCCAGCAGCTGCTGGGTCATCGGCAGCATAACATAATGGGTAATTATTAACCAGAAATAACTGGTTAAAATAGAGTGTTTGAATAATTGATTAAAAGCCACAAACGAATAATTAAAATAACAATCAAATAATAAAGGAATAATTATAAGGACATGGGTCATCGGCGGGAAACACATCCGCCAGACCGCCAAGAACATCAGCTGAGCCAACATCAGCAGCTGGGCTTGGCCCCGAGGGGACATGCTCACCTGGGACACCACCAGCTGGGCCAGCATCTGCTGGGCCATCGGCAGCATAACATAATGGGTAATTATTAACCAGAAATAACTGGTTAAAATAGAGTGTTTGAATAATTGATTAAAAGCCACAAACGAATAATTAAAATAACAATCAAATAATAAAGGAATAATTATAAGGACATGGGTCATCGGCGGGAAACACATCCGCCAGACCGTCAAGAACATCAGCTGAGCCAACGTCAGCAGCTGGACTTGGCCCCCAGGGGACATGCTCGGCTGGGACACCACCGGCTGGCCTGTCAGCTGCGAGACCACCGGCAGCTGGGACCACAACAGCCGGCCGCATGGTGACGCCGCCAGGGGCGACGCCGGGCCGCACACAGGGCCCAGGCAGAGCGACACCCGTGCCCGGGATGCTGCTAGGCCCCCAGGGCACGTACTGTGTGTACGTATACACGTACGGACGTGTGCACGTACATTCCACGCCGGATGCAGTCTGCTGAGGACAGGGCCCAGCACACGCCGGCCCACGGCAGAGAGGGACAGGAAGGGCATAACACAGCCCAGGGCGTGCGCTCCGAGGGGCGTCTTGCCACGTGGGCATCACGACCAGGGCGTGGGCCCCGGGAAGAGGCCTGGGGCATAGGCCCGGAACCTGGTCACGTGTCGACGCCGACGTGGCGTGGGCCCCAGGGGCCGGGCCCATGGGCGGGGTGCCGCTACCGCCTGGCCACGTGGCGGCGTCGCCAAGGGCGCCGACCCTAGGCAAAGCAGCCCAAGAAGCACAGCACGGCAGTGCCCGGCGCGGGCCCGAAGGGCGCCCCTGCTTCCCCAGGGCAGAGACAGCAGGAGGCCAAGGGAGCTAGCTAAGGCGGCACACACAGACCGCTGGGGGACGGCGCTAAGCACACGCCAACACTGGGGACGGTCCTGACTAGATTTGAACAGAAAACCTCACTTTTACCTTGGCATTAGAAGTGTGGGGCAGGAGGCCCCTGCCAGATCAGTCTGGGAGGTCGAGGGTCCCATAATCCAGGAGAGAGAGGTGTGGGACCGAGGCAGCTGGCGTGATGTCCATCTCGTGCGTAGTCCAACGTCGGGAGGTGGGGGAGAGTTTTGAGTGCAGCTGCGTTGGCAGTAAGAGTGAGGTAGAGCCTCTCATTCCACCCCAATTTATAAGCTCCCAGAACTTCCCGCGCAGTCCGGGGAAGGCGCTGCGCAAATGTTTCTTTGTCCCCCTTTTCAGAAACATCTCCGCTTTGTTGCAAAGCAGAAGCCATATTGTGATGGGTCGGTGGCGGAGGATGGCAGGGCAGGGTGTGGTGTCCAAATAAGGGAATATACTGAGTTTGGGACTATGGACAGGATAATTGAACTCCGACTTAGTAATTATATATCATCCACACAAGCTGAACTGCAGGCCATTCTGGCGTGTTTGAAGGAAGTGTGTCATGACGACAAAAATGTTTTTGTATTTGTCGATAGCCGAGGAGCACTTGATTCCTTAAACAGTCGAAACCCAGTCTTCATGTCCATAGTTGAGGATTGTAAGAAAAGGATAACTGAGATACAGCTGAAAGGTCACAGTGTGAAATTCATGTGGATTCCATCTCATGTTGGAATAGTGTTCAACGAAGTGGCGGATGATTTGGCCAAACGTGCCACATCAAAACCACAAGGTGACATTGAATGTGAATTCACAATGAGACAAATAAGAAGCAAAATCAGAAATATTCAGGCACAGGCAGAAGTGGAGAGGAGAAGTATAATGTAGGTACTACTAAATAAATATGAAACTCACTAAAAACTGTGTATCTAATCTACCCATCAACATAACATAATCGTATCTAACAGAATGTTTGCACTGTAACGCTGCAACTATGTATGTACTGTTCCTAAATAAATTATTATTATTATTATTATTATTACAACAATAGCTCTTAGATCCACAAGTTACAGCCCAGCTCCTGTGCCAGGTAAGTCCACTATGGGCTCACCATATCCCGTGCTACTTGGAACTTTTGTTCCAAGCAGCTGAATCTTAAACAACAACAACAACAGCTCTTAGATGCAGCCTTGTGGCACTCCTATATGGTTAATGGTAGAGTGGGAGAGCTTATGTTGTTGATGCCTGCATATTGGTGTCTGTTCCAAACACAGAAGAATGTGCAAACATTAAGTAGGGAAATTAAAATGAAGCTAAATAACAGATTTAAAGATCAGTGTGTACATAATAGTTTATTAAATATTGGTAATGGAATCTGGGTCAAGTTTAGTTCATTTATCATGCACCCCATACCCATCATGTGGGCGGTAGTGGAAAGTGTTACAGAGGCACATAATGGGCTCAGGGACTGAACCCCACAATTCATTTAGCTAAGCAAGTGTAGCGAGTAATCCTTATACTCGCTCCATTATCTCATTATCTTAATACATTACTAATCCCACAAGCTACAATCCTTTCCCCAATTACAGGTAATACTCTTCTCACCTTGTTGGAGGGAGCTGAGGTGTAATCACCATATAACCCAGCGATGTGAGAACAGCAAAACAGTACAATCTCCAGTCAAGAATGTAGTACTCGGCTTGGGCAGTTCTAATCGACCCAAGACGCTACAGCTTCGACACAGAGCAGGCAGCAGACTACGACCTCATCCAGCTACAACGCTCTCTCACATAGAGCTCCGCGACTCCGGCCACACTCAGCTCTCTGCTCTACTCCAAGCTCCGTCTCAACGTCTACGACACTGCTGTATCCAGGACTACTAAATAAATATGAAACTCACTAAACACTGTGTATCTAATCAACCCAACAACTTAACATAATCGTACGTTACATTGGTGACCCCGGAGAGTTTCGACGATACCCAGCGACGATGAAATACAACATGGATTCTCACTGGACCTTCACTCCTGCTGTTGCTTGCTGTGGACCGCTGCCACCTGTCACGGAACGCTGCCAACACCCTCGCCACAGCTATGATTTTCACCGCGATCGTCTCTACATTTTCATCAACTACAGCTTCCTGCACAGCGAGCGCTACTTACTCATCTGACAGTTTCATCAGCAACTACATCTGTTACGACTCTGGGTTCTTTAGAGGGAAACCAGAGGTCAAAATTTGAGCTTATTGAGCTACCATAGAGTAAACACGCATTGCGAGTTGCATTTGTCGTATCTTCCCTGCCAGTCGTAAGACTAGTCTTGTCTCTCGAAGAGTATTTAAAGATTGAGCTTGGGGTTGATTATTAAATAATAAAATAGGCACCAACTATGTTTACTAATACTGTCTAATCATTTGTAAAGTAAACCTGAGTAAACTTTGTATCGGGCGCCGGTATGATTAGTTGAACAGTCTGCCGGCAGCATTAGTCCACGGAGGAGGAGACGAGAGACTGGCTCGCACTTCTCTGCTGGCTGGCTGTGGTGGAAGGAAGTGCCTCTCCTTCCTCTTATTTATTTATTTCTGTATCTTCGTCTGGTTAAGTCTTCTTTGCTATTTTTTATGGTTATATTGTGGCATACCCTTGTTCTATGTGTAGAGTAGTATACCTGGGGTGTAGTAAGTGTTTTTAAGTGTTTATCTTACCTGTTATGCTAACGGGGGTCCCAATGTAAACACGTGGTCCCCTACCCTAAGCTGACTACCTCAAGTGTTTTATAGTAGAGCTTTACCCTAGCTTGCTTTCAGTGTAAAACCTTGTATTCTGTCTACGTGGACCAAGGCTGTTTAACATAAGATTGTGTGGTAAGTTAGTATTATTTGTTATTGGTGTGATTGTGTATGGGGGGGTGTTAAGGGTTAATAAATAAGTAAGTTTGA